>APFE030500748.1:0-20184 GCA_000404065.3 Pinus taeda | reverse complement strand
TAAAACATTTTTTTTCCAAATCTAATCCCTATCCAAATTTGACAAATGGCTGATGCGTGGCCATTTGAAGGCTATGCTACAGGCTTCACTACTGGCGATAAGAAGGGAACGCAAATCACATGCTAAATCCTCGCATATCACAAAATCCACACAAATCCGTTTTAAAATAAAGTACTTTATCCACACACATCCACTTTAAAATGAAGTGCTTTATGGATTTGCGTGTAATTTCCTCCTATCACATAAACGAACGAGTTGGTTTGAGGGCGATTTTTTAAGTTTTTTTGGTTAATTTTTTTAAAATTTTATAGGAATTTGTTGAAATCAGAAGTTTAATGGATAACTTTTTTATAGTAAAAAAAATTAGTTTAAATAACACAAATCAAAATTTCATTTCGAATTTTTCTACCAAATTTCAACACAAAAAAATCTAAAAAATCACATTAACAATAACTCCTTACACAAATGGTTAACCACAATCATTCCCTTCTCACATATGCTAAATCCTCACGCAGTGGCATCTGCACATCAGCAATAGCAGCACAGTCATTCCTCTTCTGAAGCGTTGCGGCCTACCCACCACAGCTTCTGTCTTCATTATCATCATCAGCTACAGTGTAAAATTATTAATATTATAAAATTTAATTTATTAATACTGTTAATTTCACTTTGAATTTTTCTACCAAATTCCAACACAAAAAAGTCTAAGAAATCACAACGACAACAACTCCTTACACAAATCGTTAACCACACTCAATCCCTTCTCGCACATGCTAAATCCTCGCGCAGTCGCATCTGCACATTAGCAACAGCAGCACAGTCATTCGTCTTCTGAAGCGTTGCGGCCAACCCCACCACAGCTTCTGTCTTCATCATCGTCATCCGCTACACTGTAAAATTATTAATATTGTAAAATTTAATTTATTAATATTGTTAATTCATGTCAATTTCACAAGTACAAATAATGTATCCCAATCTCACAGCTGTTCTTATGCTACTCGTGGAAATATGTTTTCTTTTAATTGATTGAAGAGTTGACTTGTACTAATATTGCGTTTTCCAACCCCATGGGTTAAAGGTTCAGCAAAGATTCCTGTCTGAAGTACAAAAAAAAAAGGCAAATTGGAGATAATTTTTGTTGGACAAATTCTATTTTGGAATTCGGACCTGTGGCTTTATTTGTAATTCAGACCTGTTATTTAGCACCTCCGACCTGTTCATAGAACTGTGGACAGAGACTTCAATTCCACCTGTGTTGGGAATGAGGTTTGAGGACACTGTGGTAGTTCTGAGTAGACCTTAAACTGTCAAAAATAAATCGTGGAGTAGTAGAGAATGGACCTTAAACCATAGCTTCAGATCTATTTTTGTTACACTATTTTCGGGGAACTTGCGTATCTTTTGTGAAGTAGATTTAGAACATCTTTCTAACAGAACTTGAGGACATCATCTTGAGCCTCCTTGTGACATTAAAAGAACAGTTCTTTTGGCATAATTTGAAGCTTCTAAGGACAATAAGTCTATTATTCTAACTGAATTTTATTTCGGTATTAAACATCGAAAGGGTAGAGAGAACTGATAGGAAAATGACTGAAGTAGATAATGGAATTTTTTCTGGTATGAAATCTTATTCAATAAAGTTAAAAATAATTTTATAGAACACATTAAAGATGTTGGTATTAGGGATCCAGAGGACCAATTTTTGTGGCAGAAAGAAAAATTACAAAACAATAATAAAAAATAGTTGGGATCTGATATTGATGAGGATAATATATTGATCTATAGGGGTTGATTTTATGTTCTAACTAATAATGATTAAAATAGTTAATCCTAGATGAATGTCATAAATTTCTTTATGTTGCTTATCATAGTTATCAAAAACTAATTAATACCCTAAGAAATATTATTTATGGCATGAAAAAAGGAAGTAGCATAGTATCTGTAAAAGTGCTTGGAATGCTAATAGGTAAAGGTTGAGCATTAGCATCCAACATGATTGGTCCACCCATAGCCCATTCCTGAATGGAAATGGGAGATTACTACTCTTGATTTTATTACTAATGTACTTATATCTAGAAGGAAAAATGATTGTATAATGGTTTTGGTATATAAATTAAGTAATTTCATACTAGTGCAATCTACTTATAAAACAATTCAAATTGTTGACATTTTCATAGAGAAATTTTTAGATTGAATGGCGCCCCTAAAGGGGTAATATGTGACAGGGATGTGAAATTCACATTTGCCTTTTAGAAAGCTATGTTTACTAAATTAGGTAGACATATATAACTCAATAGCGTTTATAACCCTCAAATGGATGGACATATTGAATGAGTGAACTAGGAACTTAAGACATGCTAAGGATGTATGTGATGGAATAACCACTAAATGGTAAGACTACCTTTATTTGATAAAGTCCACTTACTATAATATAGATGCAACCTTGTCATAACCTTTTAAAATAAATTAAAATGAAACTTTCTAACATTAAAATTTTTCCACTCAAATTTTCACTTAATCCATAATTCACTAGATCTATACAGTAAAAGTAAATTAAATATTTACTTCTCACTGAAAAAACTTCCCTTAATAGATAATATCATAATTATTTAAATAATTTATTTTATCTATAATTATTGGATTCGTCAGAACTAAACTCTTCCGGATGCATAATATAATAATATTACGCATATTACGTATTTTATTATATATATACAAAATAAAAAATTTGAACATTAAATTTTTTCCACTTAGCCCACAAGTTACGAAATGTATACGATAAAAATAAATTCCTATTATATTAATAAATAATATCATAATTTGGTAAATAATTTATATTATTTTATGATATTTTCCAACCAACCAAAATAATTTTAAAATAGGAAAATCAATAACAATCCATAAGAAAATGACATATATATAAAATAATTATTGATTCGTGTCAACTAAGCGTGAAAATCAATAGCAAAATAACAAAATGATGTATATATTTGATTCGTGTCAACTAAGCTCCTCTAGAATGCATAACATAATATTATTCCGGATATATATTAATATTCAATTACGTATTCTACTATATATATATTATAATAGAATAATCTAGAAATGGGAATCTGATAAGTTTTTTGAGTTGTTTTTAAGTTGTCATTAAATGTTTTAGATCTATGTGAATTACTTGAGATGATTTTAGAAGTTATTGTTTTTTAATGTAAATAAATTATAGCTGCATCAGAATCTATATCATTCAAGTTATTATCTCCATGAATTTATATATTGTGATATATTTGGACTGAGTACAAATGTACAAACTTAAGGCTGAATTAATAAAAATCTTCCGGTGTATTAAACAACTCAGTATTTTCTATTGTGAAAGCGACAGGTATTGGACACATTTGAAAAGTAGCCAGTATATTTATCTGCCCAGGCCCGAGCAATAATTCCAACCGATCCAGGTTATGCATTTTTCTCTCCGTCCTTGTTTTTCAGGCCATATTCTCTCCCAGCAGATTAAATTTCTTCACTCAAATTTCGATTCGTTCGGATTTTCAGGGTTTTCTCTTAACTTTCCACGGTACTGAAATATGCCTATGCTGTCAGGTGCCAATACCATGCCTTCGGAAGTAGAGATCGTGATCCCGGAGCCTTCTCCGGCATTAGAAGAAACAGTTGGAGAAGCAATTAGAACAGTGCAGACAACAGAGGAGAAAATATGCAGCAAAGATCGAGACAACGATCTTGCAAGGTCGGATGTGGGACTAATATCTGATGGAATGGACTGTCTTGAAGTTATCCCGGACTGTTACATCAGACCTCCCAGTGAGAGGCCAAGGCTAAACGAGGTGGCTTTTCCGGACTTTATTCCCGTGGTGGATCTTGACAATTTCAGTGTCTCTGCAAGGCAGAGGGTGATTCGCAATATCAAGGATGCTTGTCAACAGTACGGATTTTTTAAGGTGCTTTGACTTTCGATTTCTATACATACATGTGGAAAAATTTAAATTTTATACATAAATGATCATATATGGAAAAAGTTAATCAGTTTTAATAAAAAAAGGCATATATTTCACCCAAGATACCTCACATGTACCTAATATTAATTGTGAGAATGCCTAACCCAATTCATACATTTAAAAAAATTTAGTTATAGGATTTTTTTTCCATTTCTATTATTCATATTAAATATTTATTTATAAATTTACTAAAATATTTTTTTGACAGATATTTTATAACTTATTATAATCTTATATTTAAAATAATGTTATTTAATAAATTAAAATTAATTATAATAATAAAAATAATAAATTATTAATTTTATCAATTTTAATAGAAAAAATAATTATTTCATAAAAAGATTAACTTATTTTTTAGATTGGGTAAATATGCAATATGGAGTTAATGATGACATACAAATAATATTATTGATATTATATGACTAGCACTAATTGTTCAGATCACGTGCTTCCTCCCAAGAAGTTACAGGTTCAAAACCAAGAGGGTAGAGGATGTATGTCTTATTATTAGTATTATTATTATGATGTAGAATTTGTTGTATGTTAACACATATTATTTAAAACAACAAACATCAATCACAAAAAAAATACTTTATTAGCCACAATTAAAATATTCCAATGTCCATATTAAATGATAGATTTTGTTATCAATTTTATATAAATGCATAGGTACTAAAAAGATTAATTAAAATAATTCAATTAATTTTTCCTGTATTTTCGTTTTCCATTGATTTATTATATTCTTAATATGGAGTTGATATACCATCTAAAAAATTTATAGCAAAAAAAATTCAATATTTATATACATGAAAAAGAATATCAAATAGATATATATCACACGTCATTTATTGACATTTTAATGTGAACTATGTATATATTATATAAAAAGAGCGAAAATAGAAAAATGAAATATAGTGAAAATATTTTATTAGTATATTGCTCAAAACCAGCATATATCCATTTCAAATCTTGATCTGCAAAGTGCCAAAAAGAACCAAATCATTTGAAGTGTAAACTTTTCTTTAAGTTTTGAAAACAAAAAAATATTTGCTTATTGAATCAACCAAAACTTCTTAGATTAAATTAAAATAAATCTATACTCATACTCATACTCATACTCATAAATTTAACACTTACCGTACATTCTATTTCAGTCTGGCCTGCTCTATATATGTTATGTATATGACCTTCAACATTTAAAATTAAGTATAAAACATGTCGAAAGAAAATATCAATGATATAGATTATTATTAATAATAATATTTTCAAATTTTAGATAATTAATTTATATTTAATGTAAATAGTATTATTAGGAAGTAGTATTTGGTCATCTTAATTTTGTAAAAGGCCAAGCATACAAGGAATCAATTTTTCTGTTTTAAAATTTTGAGTTAATAGGAATATCAAATATTAAATATAATATAAATATGTATATCCATGGCACTTCATATAAGTTTGTGATTATCCATCAATGTAATATGATACAGAAATGTTTGTCCATATAAGTTTGTCACATTGTCATTTACTTATACATCAATGTAAAAATCTGTGCTCTAAACATGTCGGTTCCTCCTGCATATGGAAAAAAAATGGCATCAGAGGTTAAAAGAAAATGATATGTTTTAAATCTCTTAGTCGTCCACTAATTCAACAACTAAAGGAAAAAAAATCTCGTTTCACTCTAAAGCCTCCTTTGATAACTTATAATTCAGGTCATGGCAAAACTTATAAGCGAACATACTCTAATAATTTTGAGAAACTAAATTGACAACAGAAAACCTTAGTTAGTCCAATGTCTGCATAGATTTGATTCCACTGGCATTACTTTCCAATGTGTTCTCAGATCGTAAATCATGGAGTGCACGAGACGGTGATCCAGGGAATGCTGGAAGTTGCCCGAGAATTCTTCACAATGCCTGCGGAGTATAGAGCAGATTTGTATTCCGAAGACCCTTCACGCGTTGTACGCTTGTCGACTAGCTTTAACGTTAGGAAATAGACTGTTTTTAATTGGAGGAACTACCTGAGACTCCATTGTTATCCTTTGGAAGATTATATTGACTATTGGCCAACAAAACCTTCTGCTTACAGGTGGATATAAGAAAGCTTCGATTTTCAGGATCCTTATAAATTTATATTCCATTCGTTGCATCCGGTATATAATTAACTACAGTAATCCTGTGTTTTGCGTGAATGCAGAGAAGTTGCTATCAAATACTGCATGGAGGTTAGGGCAATGACTTTACGTTTGCTAGTTGTCCTATCAGAGAGCCTGGGACTGGAGCCCGACTTTCTGAATAAAGCTCTTGGAAAACACGGCCAACATATGTCAATAAATTACTACCCTCGCTGCCCGAACCCAGAGCTCACCTATGGCTTACCGAGTCACACAGATCCCAACGCTCTCACGGTTCTTCTTCAGGATCAAGTATCCGGCTTGCACGTGCTTAACAACGGAAATTGGATTGCTGTTCAACCCATTGCAAATTCCTTCGTAATCAATATTGGAGACCAAATACAGGTAAAGCACTGGATGAAATCCACAATGAGTGTAGCCCTAAAGAACAATCACAGTATATACTCACATAGCAAGCTGTTTAATTGTGTTATGATATAGTTCTTCTGTCTGTTTCAGGTTCTGAGCAATGGAATATACAAAAGCGCAATCCACCGTGCTATAGTGAATTCCTCAGTATCACGTATCTCTATTCCAACGTTTTACTGCCCTTCTCCTGATGCAGTGATAGAACCAGCCTCTTCGTTGACCAACCCTAATAATCCTGGTCGTTACAGGAAATTCACTTACGAAGAATACTATCGTAAATTCTGGAGCAAAAATCTGGACGGTAAGACATGCTTGGAGTTTTTCAGTGTTAACGATGTCACTGGGCCTGCAAAAGATGAAATTACATGCCATGATTTCAACGGCCTTCCGTTCCAGAATGCGACCGTCTGATTTCTCTACCTCCATGTACGTTCTAGGCATTGGTTAAGCAGCCTGCGGTAAAGCAATAAACTGTTGTTTCATATTTTGATGTTATATCAGATCGAAATATCTTATTATATATACTGGAATATGCGCGTGCTTTGATCATTTATATATATATATATTACATTAATATTATATATTATATTATATTGCTGAAATATTGCCCTGGCATATTCCGCATTATCTGGGTGAGCTTTTTAAGTATATGCTGTAATATAATAAAGTGTCACTTTTGAAAAAAAGTTGTGATTCCATTATCTTTTGAATGTATAAACGGAAAAAAAACTTCTCAAATCGACCCTATAAATTCAATGCCATGTATTAAATATATATGCTATTCTTACATTATGAAGATACTTGAATTTAAAATACCTTTAAATTGAGTAATATATCTATACTCTATGTTTCTTTTTTAATTCTGCAAAGGGCGATTCGGACCCAACTCTGCAGCGAGGTGGTTAGCCGAGGCCGAGCTCGAAGTACCTCGCAACATATAATAAATACCTGAGCAGAATGCATAGAAACTATTGGATATACAATTCTCAATTCCAATAA
The DNA here is from genome assembly GCA_000404065.3 of Pinus taeda. Classification (NCBI taxonomy): domain Eukaryota; kingdom Viridiplantae; phylum Streptophyta; class Pinopsida; order Pinales; family Pinaceae; genus Pinus; species Pinus taeda. The sequence goes on along the minus strand of APFE030500748.1, from coordinate 12,630 downwards.
CATCTATACACTGTACCTGAACATTCATGACCCTACTACGAAACACTTGGAACTCGTCCACTATACCTGAACAGTCATAAGTCTACTACGAAATACTTACTACTTGTCCACGTAGTGGGGAAATGGTTAAATTCACTGGCTATATCCTTTTGTATATGAAATAAAAGGGGTAAGGGCATTGGAAGATTTAGCTTCATATATTAAATGCGTAACATAAATATTACTTTGAATGTTATCTTCACCACAAATGATTTCCCTGCTGACAGACATCACTGCCCGGCTGGTATTTGTCTCTTTGTTCTATGCTATGTAGAATGAAAATAGAAAATTACATAAAGATTTTCTGTTTTGGTATCCTTCCCCTGTGTGAAATAGCTAAATTCACCGGTTATCCGTTTGTTTTTCTTCCATGAATGCGGAATGAGAAAAGGGCAACTGGAAGATTTAGCTTCGTAATTTAAATGTATAACATAAATATTTCTGTTTTTAACTTTTTTATATTCAACATAAATAGGAATTGCCAAAACGTGAACATGTTTCCTACATATTCCTATTCATGAATAAACGTTGGCTAATAAACCTGGGCTCACGTGATATTTTTCAAAGTAATTTTTTATAACATTTTTAATTTAAAGTAACTTATGTCGCCATATTTATGATTTTAGATTTTAAAATATTTCAATAATTTAATAAATTTAAGTTAAACTAAATACTTGCTTTGTTGAAAAAAAAAAATTACAAAATATTTCAAAATCTACAATAAACATAGTTAGAACAACTACATTACCAAATGTTGTTGATATATTTTTATTAATATTATCTTTATATGCCTATTAGCATATTAAAGGTGGAAAATGTCACCAATCAAAATATATCAACCATATTTACTAATGTGGTTGTGTTAGTTGATAGTGGTATGTATGGAAAATATAGTTGATAATTGGTATGCATGGAAAATATTAGTATATAATGGTTGACTATCTCTGACTACAAATAATTTTTTCAACTAGTGGTTTAGGAGGGTTTATTATGGTTAACATATAGCTAGGTATGGACGACCATGCTCATCCACATCAAACTATACATTACTATGGTAGATTATAACTTACAGTTGTTGACCATAGTTGACCACGGTTGTCCAACTTTGATGATGGTTGACCATGGCTCATTATGGTTGAGAATGATGACCATGGTTTGACCATCTTGACCATAAGTGAACATGTTTTGATAAATTATACTATGTGAACATGGATTAACATGGTTTGATATAATTGGCCATGGTTGACCATACTTTTCTATGATAGATTGTAATTACCCATGTTGACAATTTATGTATATGGTTGACCATATTCAACCATAGAGACCTGTGTTGACCATATTTAACCATTGTAACCATGGTTGAGCATGGTTGGTTGCTAAGAGTGGGTAGAGCATGGGTTGGTCTAGGTTGACTATGGTTTACAAGGTCAACTTTAAAGTTGACCATGGTTGAGTATGGCTAAATAAGGTTGTGTATGGTTGAACATCGGTGATAAAGAGTGACAATCTTTTATAATGTTTAATCTTTTATAACTATGGATGAGTTGGTTTGACCTTGTTTGACCATAGTTGAGTTGCTCAAACATGGTTGAATATGCTCAATATATGGTTGGATATGGGTGAGCATGGTTGACCAAAGTTGTGAGTGATTACTATAGATGATCGTGCTCAACCATGTTTCACAATGATGCCCATGTTGACTATGGTTGACCATGTTCAAACATGTTGCCGATGGGTGACTATTATTAACCATGTTGACCGTGGAGACCATTATTGAAAATGTTTTGACCATGTTTGATCTTTGTTGACCATGATTCCCCATGTTGTTTGTGGTGTATGATGGTTGACTATTTCTAAGTAAGGATGATAACAGTTAGAATATGGTTGATTGTGGTTGAATATGATTAAGTAAAGTTATTTTTTTTACTATAGTCAAGATATGTTTGAGTAAGGTTAATTAAATTTGACTATTGTTGACTATGGTTGGCAATGGTTGAAGAGGATTAATCATTGCTAAATATAGTTGATGATGGCTGACCACGGTTCGTGAAGGGTTCATGAGAATGACCGTAGGTGACCTGGTAGACCATTGGTGGCAAGGATTGATAATGGTCAATTATGATTAACTATGGTTGACTACTAATGATCAAGTTAGTTATGGTTGATCATTCTTGATTTGGTTGAGTATGGTTGAAATTCTTATCCATGTTTGACCATGGTAGCTATTGTCGAGTATCGTTGACTATGGGTGAACATGGTTAAGCATGGTTGACAATGTTTCATAATAGATGAATATGGATGACAACATTCACGATGCTTGATAAAGTGCTTGACCATGGATCATCATCATGGCCATGGTTAATTATGGTGACCATGGTTGACTATTTTTGAGTTGTTTCAGTGATAGTTGAACATGGTTGACTACTTTTAAGTAGGTTGACAATGGTATGGTTTATAATGTTTTCTATCTTGGATATGTTGATTATAGTTGATTGTGTTGAATGTGATGACTATGGATGATTATGTTGACTATACTCAACCATGTTGTCATGGTTGACCATTGTGACCATGATTAACAATTGTGATATTAAGATTTTTTGTCTGTATTTGGCCATCTTGACTATGGTTGACCATTTTTGAACATGTTTGACAATGAAAAATTTGTTAATATATACTAACCATGCACAACCCAGAGTATGATGCATATGCCATTAGGTTATGCCATATATTTTTCGGTACATTGCAATTATATTTATTGTTGATCACATTATGTTATTTCTTATTCTAGACATTGTAATAATGGCGATTATTCATAACATTGTGACATTATTTGTTATTCATCACATTACGATGACATTTCATATCCTTCACGCTGTAATGACATTTATTATTCACTATATTACATTATTATTTGTTGTTCGTCACATCGATATTTTTTTTAAAGTTATTTAGGTTACATTGTGATAATACTCATTGTTCATCACATGCAACATCATTTATTATTTTGCACATTGTGACCATATTGATTATTGACAACATTGTGACATTGTTTGTCACATTGTGACATCTTTATTTTTATCATCACATTCCAATGTCATTTATTGGTTGGCACATTATGATGATGGATATTATTCATCACAATGCAATGGCATTTGTCACTTGCCACATTGCAATGGTGTAAGTTGTTGGACACCTTTTAATAATTTTTAATATTCATCACATTATGATGGTGTTTATTATACATTACATTGCAAGACCATTTATTGGTAGTCACATTCTGATGCCATTTGTTGTTCAACATATTGTGACATTCTTTGTTCATTGTCCCATGGAAAACTAACTTAAGGTTATTAAATTTATATTGTTGGTTACATTCTGAAGATGTTTATTTTTCATCACATTGTTAATCTCCACTTTCTAATAATGTTGATTATTCATAATATTGTGTCATTGTTCGTCACATTGTGACATTTCTATTATTCATCATATTGCAATGGTATTTTTTTTATCATTATGATGATAGATATTCTTTTTCATTGAAATAAGTTGTGTTTTTTGCCACATTGCAATGGTTTTTGTTGCCCATGAAATTGTGATCATTTTTAATCCTTCTCATATTGCAATAGTGTTTATTATTCATTACATTGCAACATCATTCGTTGTTCATCATATTGTGACATCCTTTGTTTCTCAACACATTGTGACACCCTTTTTTGTTCATCACATTACAAATAACTTTAAATTTATTAAAAATAAATTGCAAACAATATAAAGTTAAAATAATATTAAATATTAACTATAATTAATATAAATATTACTGTTAATAACATTTATAAAACATTATTATTATTAACAACAACGATGAACATTAAACATTAATAACATAAACATTATCAATATTAATAATTTTAGGATTAATGTTATAGATACCCATAGTAAATCATGTGTGAGAAAAATTCATTACCAAAATAAAACTAATACTAATAAATTATAATCTTAAAGCTGAATACATTAATATATAAAAATATTGTTAATATTAGTAGCGTTACTCACATGGTTAACAATAATATTATTAAATACTTTGAAATATAGTTAAGATTAATATTATTAATAATATATATGTATTAATAACATTAATAATCCTAATTATATTACGAATATGGCTGGTCATGGTTAACCACGATTAAATAGTTAATCATGGAAATACATCTATCATGTTTGTGAATGATTGAATATTGTAATTATGGTTGACAATGTTCCATATCGTGGACTCATATTGGCGATGGTTGACCATATTTGACTATATTGTCTATGTGATAGTGTGGACATATGTTCATAATAAAGTGATGTAGTTCAATGTTCATCACATTATTGCTTGAGGTTTCTTTGCTAATATTGTTAATATTACTATTATTAAAAATATTGTTAATATTAATATGATTAATAACGTTAAACTATAGCTAACTTTATTATTAATAACATTATTAACATGGTTACCATAGTCAACTATTTCGAAGTTATCAATGATAAGGAATACATCAACCAATTTCTGCCATGCCTAGCCATGTTTGTTCATGGTTGATCATTGTTGAAAATATTCAATATGGAGGACCATTATTAGTTGTGGGTGACATAATTTGACTACATCTTCTATAGTCAAAGTCGATGTAGGGAGTTCATCATATTGATAAGTAGGGTTTGTTTGTGAAATTGCAATATAAAGCTATTATATTATTATAATATAATAGATATTGTTGTTAATATCAATGTAAAGGTAGCTAGTAACGTTAAAATTAATGTTAAGATGAATAATTACATGAAATGATATTGTTATATTAAAAATATTAATATTTAAATTAATATATTATTATTATGTTAAGATCATTAATTATGTTACTATAATATCATTATAATATTATTAATATTAATATTAATGTCACTATTATTGCTTAAATGTTATTAATAACATTGTTACAATATAATGACACTATTATACTATTGTAAAACGAACTATTACATCAAATGATATTATTACAAGAATAGAACTTGAGAGACCATCGTTTATATTTTTTTTAAATAATGTAGGTAAATTGGGAGTACAACCATAAGCAAATAAACATTTGAAACTTAGAGATATTAAAACATTTACATCAACATCCATGAATCACAATACATTCCATATAACATCTATTTTACATTTTATCAATTGTAACGACAATAAAATCATATAATAGAACATGATAAATACCACAAGTGTCATTCACCCAGAGAGGAGATTTGATCTCGGCCTTTCCGCTACTTGCACTCCCTTGTTTCCATCTGCCTCCAACTCTGAGTGTCTATCTGTTATGATCAAATTTGGTGACCCATCGATAGACATTGAAAACTGCTCCTTGGGTACTCTTCTTCCCCTCAGACCCCCGAGCTATAAGGGGCTTTAAAATGGAGGAAATGTATTAGCTAATGGAGGTGAGGATTCCTTGGCTCAAGAGTTCCCTCTCTAAAGACTCTATGTGACCAAACTAAACTATAGATCGTCACCAGTCACTGAGACATAATCTCATCCATCTGACAATAGGGTAAGAAAAAAGTCCCAACTCCATTGTCTTGGCCCTTTTTTATAGGAGGCTTCATATGTGACACTTGACACTTATACATAATTAATTATTTTTTATTAGTATATACGTTTGATTATCAACTTATCCATGTGTCTCCTCATGACCAAGGCTCCCCATAATTATTTAATTAAATTTTCATTCACAAATAATATTTTTTCTTGCCCCAACAAGATTCCTTGTTTCTTCTCCTAGTTGTCTCTTCATCCCCTTTTCTCCTCCTTAATTTGTGTTTATTACTAAATTCAACTAATAAGTCTCGGATTTGGTACCATAAATAACTCCTACTTTAACCCAATTTTCCTCTTAGATGGATATTCTTATGTTGACTCTTACCACATGGATGTTCTCTAAATTCTTCAAATTTGAATTTAGTAATATTATTTTAATTCACCACCATCTTATCTTAATGAAGTGTAAATGTTTTAGTATTAATATTAATAATTAATTCTATTTACCTCTCCCCCCATTTTACCTAATTAAAATACTTATGTACATTATCTACCTAATAATTTTCCAACATGAGAACGATAGAGTTTTTAAGGTACAATGTTTTTATTTATGCATGTTCTCCCTTTACCCCAAGTTTATTCTTGATTTAATTTTCTTAGTTCTAACCTCATTTACCACCTGATGTGAATTAGTAGGATTTTCATATCTTGATTACATTTATTAGTTTCTTTTTGATGCGATGGGTGCCACATAAGCCATTCTCCTCATGAAATCCCCTTTGAATTTCTAAGGGTGCTGCATTTAACAATTTATTTATGATTTCAAGGGTTCCAAGTTGGTTGTGTCCTTCAAAAAATTCCCTTGATGTTCCAAGAGCACCACATTGCTTGTCCTTCAAGCATCGAGTGACTACAAAGGGAAATGTAGGTGCAACGATAGAGACCACAATCATCTCTCGTGTTGCCCACTATAGTGATACTAGTGGTGCTAGGGTTCAAGGAATCCACCTTTATGCATGCCCCCCAGTAACTCCTCATGACTGACCCATTTTGGGATATGCCCCCACGACATCATGATCTTCAAGGAAAAGGTGTCCCAATCCTTCAAGACCAAGTGACGGTGGGAATGCTAGTGGGTGGAATCAGGGACACTGTGCCACCCCTGCCATGCAATTTCATCCATTTTTACAACCCCATCACACATGTGTAAGTAATTTAGCCAAGCAAATTAACAAGTTCTTACAACCACTAACATGTTACTAGAATTTATAGAAAGATTCAAACTGAACTTTAAATTTCAAAGACAAAATATTCATTTCCATCAAACTAGATATTGTCAATTCATCACATGAAAGTGCATCTAGGGGTTTCTTGGCATACTTGATAATCATTAGTAACAAAGTTTCACAATGTTATTCATTATCATAATAAAATCATCCACATGACATAGCCATCCACATTGTTATTCATCATGAATCAGAAATAATGTAAGTGGCCAACATAAGGAATGCATCCATCACAACTATCATCATCATAAAATCAGTAGAGATGCACATATCCATCAAATCTATCATCATCATATCATCAATAGAAAACATACATATCTATGAAAGCTATCATCATCATAAAATAAAATAAAAACATAGATATGCATAAAAGTTGTTATCATCATAACATCAATAGAAAACATACATATCCATCAAAGTTTTCATCATCATAAAACCAATAGAAACATACATGTCCATCAAAGCTATCATCATCCTAACAATGACTAGAAAATAAACACATCCACTAATAGTAGAGTCAAGTGTCCAAATCCTCAATCTAAGATACTCAAATAATAATGTGTGACCATTAAGGCTAAATCAATGTTAATGTTATATCAAGGTCAGTGAACTAGAACTCAACATTGCAAATACTTATATTAATATTATTTATATGGTTAACAATATTATTGGTAATAATTTTATTATTAATGTTATATTTGTATTATTATTTATATTAATAATAATATTGTATTGTTAATGGATACAACATAAATATTGTTAATATTATTTAACATTATTAATGTTAATATTAGTGTCAATACTATTTATATTAAAAATGTTAATCTTATTAATAATCTTAATAATATTAGTATTACTAATTGAATATTTTTTTAGTAAGCAGACTACATCTTCATCATGTCCAATATATCACCCGCATTAAGACGGGAACTGAAGCGGTGACTTCACATCAATAAGTGATTTAAGAGAACACCCGATCATTGTCTATCCAAAACCCGTAGAGATAATTGACTAATTAAATGTCATTAATATTATTGATGCTATGTAATGTTTAATAATATTCATAATATTAATTTATGAACATGATTAATATCGTGATAAATAGTTTATTAATAGGCCTTGCTTTTTTATATTACTATAATATAATTTTATTATGTTTATAAATATTTAATATTTTCATTATTTAAATATTACTGATAATTATATCAATTTATACATTTTTAATTCTAAAGGTAACCATTATTTGGTAATATATTATTAATATTATACACAACAACCTTATAAAAAAATATTTTCTAATTTTTTAATTCAAATTAAATAGGAAAAATGTCAATATGAAGGTTTTCAATATCTATTTATATTTAAAAGTTATTCGTAATTATCTAAAAAAAATTGATAAATCATATTTAAATTAAATAGGAAAAATAGCTTTGTAATTATGTCAAAAAAGAATTTGATAAATCATATTTAAATTAAATAGGGAAAATAACTAACCTTACTTTGAAGGTTTTACTTTTCTTATCAAAAAATTGTACAACAAATTTATATTGTTATTCCATAAACATGAAAATTTAATTCTACTTAATATAGATTTGAAATGCCAAATAAGCCTTTTGAGAACTTGTATTTATTCATTTGGAGTAAACTCAAAAAATATACTAATAATTTTAATTTTATATCATTTTATTCTAAACTATGTCACCAAAATTTACAATTAACAAAAAAATTAATGGAAACATTTAATAAGAGGAACACATATACACGTAATAAAACAAAACATTTTCTCTCAAATTTCACAATTTTTAGATTTACTGGTATTTAATAAATTGTCAGAATATATCTATCTTAATCAGGTATTTAACATGAATTAAGAGATATCAAATTTCTTTTAAGTGTGAATTTATTTTATAATGCAAAAAATAATGGGTAATTTGTTATATTTAAATTGTATTTTTGAATGTTATAGAGATTATATAACATGTAAATTGAGTAATTTATAAACTAATTTGATTGATATATTTTTAGGCTATAAATCAATATTAATTCATACCCAAAATATTTTATCTATAAACTTCACGTGGGATATTGATATTTTATTTTATCAAGTTTTAAATTATTTTCTTTTAACATTTTTCTATAACTATATAGGAAATTGATATCATTTATTAAAAAATATTGGAAAAATACAAAATCTTACTCACATATATTTGTTTTTACTTCTAATTATTGTATTAATCAGTCTATGTATATATTAATTATTATCTACATCGTTTTCTATTTAAACTTCATATTAGCTTGAGCTAACTTCTCGACACAATTACAATAATTTTTCTTATTTAGAAATGGCTATTATTTAATAGATAGATTCGCTACCTTCTAATCCGCCTGTGAATATGGAGCTTAAGAGGTAATATTCGTTGACTTCAAAGAACCCGCATTTTCTGAAGACATTATTCACGCTTGGTTGCCACGTTCATGATGCCTGTTTTAATTTACATTTTCCCATGAAGCATGCGCATAAAACACATAAACCTGCATAGGTGTCACGTTTCATAATCTTTTATATATATGAATGAAACGATTAGAAAGACCTGTAATGCATGAAGAATAATAATTAAAAAATAAATAAATAAATATTATCCTTTGTGAAAAGATAGGTAGAGAATTCAATTAAAATATTTATTTTTTACAGGGTTAGAGTTTACAATTTGCCCGCTCTATCTCTTTCTTCCCATTACAATGAATTTACAAAATATAAATTATATATTAATATTTTTAAGTTAGTTATATAATTTAAAAAATAACTTTAAAATTAAATAAATATAAAATAATAAAAAAAAAAAAAAAAAAAATCAAGTTTTTGTGATCCATAATTTGTTAATGATTTTTTTTTGGAAAAAATCACATTGAGAATATTTGGTCTGACACGTTTGTGCTCCTGAAGATGAATCACACGAGCTGTGGTCCTGAAGATGAATCACATTGGCTAGTTTGAAACACCGTGGCTAGTTCGAAACAGGTCTAGTTCTGAAAATAAACCACACTCACTGGTTCGAAACAAGTCAACCAAATATTCTCAATATAATTTTTTCCTAAAAATTTTCATTAAAAAAAATCATTAAAATATGAAAATATTATTATTAAATATTTTTACCAAAATGGACTTTCTTTTCTCTTTATCTTTATCTTTATCTACTTGCTTAGAAATATGATAAAATTGAAATCACCCGTCCCCGATTATTCCTACTTTGGCATAAGATCCCCACTCTTGTATATGCATGTTCTTTATATGGCGGAATAAGGGTGTATATGCATGTTCTTTATATGGTAGAAAACCTTTTATGACCATGTTCCCTTGTATAAGAATAGTGTGTACCTAAAAAAAACAAACAGAAACATTGAACAACACGATATAAGAGAATCTTGTTCAAAAGAAAGCAGAAAAAATGAACAACAACATTTGAGAGAATCTTGTTCAATAACAAACAGAAACATTGAACAAGAACATAAAAGAGAATCTTCTTCAAAAATAGGATTTTATGGACCACTAGCATCTTGTTCTACCATCACGTAAAATCATGTAATTCGGAATTTTAAAACACTTCTAAATGAGTAAACCAGATATATTTATTTGCATACTTTCGTCATTGTCAATGCTTGTTTGCTATGATCCAAACCTTGCATTAGATGCTACAAAGCTGTAGAAAAGTTTATCTTTTTCTTACTTCTTTATAGAACTTGATAACCTTTCAATGTGATTTATTAGTCATTCAAATATATTTTGTTTTTTGTTTTTTAATAGTAAAATAACTATGCAAAATTAATTTGATAATATTATATTATTAAAAATATTGGTAATATTAGCTATAATTAATAATATTTAAGATATAGTTAACATTTAATAGTCCATAAATATTTTGTTAATATAGTTATTATATTTAAACATATCAAAGTGATTAATCATAAGAAATAAGTAGGTTATTTTCTACTATGTAACTATGTTCATGGTTGATCATTGTTGAAAATGTTCAATATAGTTGATCAAGATTGACTATATTTTCTATAGTCAAAGTTAATATAAAAATTTATTCATCACATTCATAGTTAAAGTTTGTTTGTGAAATTGTAATATAAAGATATTATATTATTACAAACATTGTTGTTAATATTAATATCAATGTAACTAATAACATTAACATTAAATTATTAAAATGAAATTTATACGAAATGATATTATGACATTAAAAATATATTAATATTCAAATTAATGTATTAATATGTTAAATTCATTAATGATGTTACTAATAATATAGTTAGAATATCATTGTTATTAATGATAAATATGTTTTTGAATATCATTATCATTATTATTATTAATGTCACCATTATTACTTAAATGGGATTAATAAAATGATTAAAGTTAAATGAAACTATTATATTACTATAAAATGAATTATTACATCAATAACACTTATATTAATCTTATTTATATGGTTAACAATATTATTGTTAATATTTCTATTATTTTAATTTACATTTGTAATATTATTTATATTAATTAATTAAATTGTTATTGTAATGTTAATGTTAGAATATAAATATTGTTAGGTATTTAATAATATTAAATTATTTATTATATTAGCACTATTATTACTATTAATAATGTTAATGCTATTAAAATTAATGATATTATTGTGATGAATTTGAGTAATATTGTTGAAATAATTTGATTAATAATATTGTTTTCAATATTATTGTATGTTAGTTTTGTTAATGAATAATAACTCAATTCATGTTGAGTAATCTATATAAACTCTTTCCTCTAAAATTCCCTTTTAAAAATTTGATTCAACATCCACCTAAGAAACAAACCAATTGTTTTGTGTTACAATTGACAAAATTTATTAACTATGTCTAAGCTTACCACGAGAGAAAATATCTCAACATAGTGAATATGAATTTGTTGAACAAACAATTTTGTAGTAAGTTTAGATTTATTCTTTTCAACTTTCCCTCTCTCATTAAACTCTTTTTGTAAACCTATTTTACTCCAATTCTTGTTTTCCTTATTGGAATGTCTATAGGATCCCATATGTTGTTATTCTAAATTGCATCAAATTCTTCACTCATAGCTCGAACCAATTATTGTTCCTTCAATACTTAATGGAAATTGGAAAGAATCACTATAAAGAATGGTATGCTTCTAATCCAAGACATCATGTTGTGCATAAATTTCTCTCAATCCTATTACTTTTAGCTTCACTAGAGATGTTATGGTGTGTCTGAATCACTACTAGTAGAAGGATTATGAATTGTCCATCTTTCTTTTCTTAAAAGTCCAATTGTTCATCTTCTTCTAGATAAGGAATATGACTTCCAACTATTTTATTAACTTGATCATTGCATGACTATTATTCTTTGAATTTAACATCCCCACTTACTATAAATTCTTGTAATATGATTGTAGAGTCTATGCACTTTAGGCCACTGACTATAGTTGATAAATATGCATTTTTCACTTTTTTCATTAGGATTCTTTCTCAATTCCTTTGCAATCTGTACATAAGCTAAAAATCTATTTTTTTTAAAATGTAGCACATTGGACCTCACTCACTCCATGTTTCTTAGGGAACATTTTCCTTCAGACTGTTTTTTTTAGATTGACTTACTATGTAAACTGAATAAGAAACAAATTTTTCCAAAATTCATTTCATATATTTATAGCCTAAGGCATACCTT
>APFE030500746.1:28991-48972 GCA_000404065.3 Pinus taeda | reverse complement strand
CTTAGGGCTGGGCCCCATCTCCGTTTGCGCTCTCGGTTCTTTGGGCAGGCCATATGGTTGTGTGAATGACCATGAGGTATGGGCTAGGCCTTCACCCTCACCCCCTTGCTTAGGCCCTCACCCTCACTCCCTTGCTTGCGGTCCTATGGCATAGGGGTGGCTAGGGGTTAAGGCTTAGCCTGACCCCTCCCCCCATAAGCGCATTACAAAATTTTAATACGTTTCGTTTTGTAATTCTTAACAAGAAATATATGTGTTTTGTTGGTGTTGGCCCTTGGTTGCTTGGTATGTGATCACGGTTTTTAACCCTAGAGGGGTGTTATTCGGCCTTCAAACAAATTTTAGCCATCATGAGGAGGCCACGTGGATGCCACTAGTTGCCCCACGTGGCACTCCCTCATTGAACCACTTCACCAAAACCAACAACCAATGAAAACTAACCAAATCCACAACCAATCAAATGATGCCAAGTGTCGACGAAACATTCATCGATGAAGAACCCAATCACCTACGAAGTCATGGTCCAATGAGCGTACAAACCGCTGACTAGGTGTACCTGCAACTCTTTTTCCAAAAGAAATTGATGTTTGTCAAAATGACCAAAATGTGTTTTTGGGAGCATCCGATATCAGAATTGAGTGAAATGAGTTCCATTGCATTCAGATCATCGAGATCTATCCAAACGTATAGGTTTCAAGCTTTGTTGCACAATTTCAATTTTGAGCATTATTTTGATCCACTGGATCATTTGCACTATGTCTTATGGAGGCTAACTACATGGCAGCTAGTTTGAAATCATGTGAGGCCATTTGGCTTCGACAGTTACTCCTTGAGTCGTTTAATCAATAGTTGGAGTTGACTATGATATATTGTGATAATGAGAGATGCATCAAGCTCTTAGAAAATCGTGTGTTTAATTGTAAGTCAAAATACATATAGATTAGGTATTACTTCATCCAGGACTATGTGCAGAAGGGGACAATGAAGCTACAGTGTATACCTATAGATGAGCAGGTGACAAACATCCTTACAAAGTCCTTCATTAAAAAAAAAAAAAAAAAAACAATATGTATTCTTTAGAGATAAGGTGGGTGTGATGCACAACACTTTCCTCACTAAGAGGGAGTGTTAAATTCAAATAGCTTAGACAAATGATCTTGCATAGGCTTAGTGTCGAGCATGCAGCTATGTGACAAAATTTTCTAACAAAGTGGCCTTTTATTTTCCCTCAGCACATTAGTTAATTAATGTTAAACACATTTAGGTCAAATAAAAAGGAGATTGTGAATTATGAGGATGATTTCATTAATCATGAAGTTGACTTCATTTATTATGAGGAAAATGAAAAATTATAATAGTAATTACAGAGGATATCTTTCACATATTTGAAAAGAAACACACAATTTAGGAAAGTTTCATGCAAGCTTAGGAGCAACGTGAAAAGGAGAGGAAAAAGGAAGCACATTGATCTGTGCATCCAAGCATGAAAACTAATATATATCACATGTCTAAGAGGGTTGAACAAGGATCTATGCACATATATATAGGAGTGTAGAATAACATGCACATTGAGGTAGTGTGAGGATGAAAATCTAACTATTGATAGCAAATAGATCAAGGTAGTAGTTTGACATGCAAACCTAGGAATTGTTGGATAATCTAATTCCAACCACTTGTTAAGTGTCAAAATTGTGCCTCCAAATGTCCTCGTTTAGTTTCACTTAGTTGAGTTTAGTTGAGTGATCATTTATTAATGATGTTTCCAATATAATCTTATTTAACTAATTCGTAATACTAAAAAGAGAAATCCCCTGAGCCATCATTTTGTTCTTTTTAATTTTTGTCATAGTATTAAAACACAAGTTCGCATTAAACTCTAGAGACAATATCGCTTCAAATTTTTGCAGCTCCCGCAAAAGAAACAAAGGTGGTGTGAGGCCGAAGAGAAAAGTATCAATTCCAAACCCGTGAAGAGTAAAAAGGTGCAATTACACACCAATAAAAATGGCTGAGTTCATCATATCAACAGTTCAGCCAATAAGAAACTGCGAAAATTGTCTCAGACTTACTAAATTGTAGAAATCTTAAAATTTTCACACCCTGTGCGTTGAAGGAGTGCACAAAACTCAAAAACTTTTCGGAGCTGCCCAAATGTTGGAAGAGCGTGGATTTTCAAATGTTACCTTAAATTTTTAATGCATTTCACTAACAGACATCACCGAAGTGAAATTTAAGAGGTGCATAAATTCATTTTCTCTCACTAGTCGAAAAAATTCAACTTCCATATCAAAAACGAAGAAGGCTGCATGGGTTTTTTTAAAGCTTCAATTTTTTTGAAATGCGCTTCATTTCAAAGGGTTGACATAGACTTATATTCAAATAAAGAAGCCTTTGTTTTAATTTCATGAATATTTTTTTTAAGTAATCTAATGATATTCCCTTGCGAGATTATGAGGTATGTGAGAATTATTTTAAAATTTTGAAAAGCGCTTGGTTTTTGAAAAGGAATTTCTTCATGTATTTAAAAAAAGGGATTTTCAAATTCTTAAAAATGAGTCTATTAAGAGAAGAAGATGGCATTATTCAAATGGGTGGGTTTGTGGGTATTTTTAAACGATGGAAGAGGATTTGTGAATTTTTGTTAGTCAATATCGTTCGATGTATTTTATGGATGTCAAGAAGGGAATAAGAAAGGGAACAAGTTACTTTGAGGTGTAATCATTGTCTTTCAAATTTGGTTGGCTTCTTGAGTCATAGTGAGTGAACACTTAACAAATGAAAAGGAAAAGAGGTTAAGAAAGTTGAAGCAATAGTAGGAGATGTTTGAATTTTTTTTTTATGATGAGAAGAAACAACTAGAATATATGAGGCAAAGAAAACCAAGGAAGTCTGGAATATTCTTAAGAGGAATTTTCGTGTAAGGGGGATTATTGAAGTTGAAGATCACAGTGGATCTATAGCATGAAATCTACAATGCTTAGCGAGAAGTGGATGATGAGTGATATATTTTCAGAAGAAGCAGAGGAATGCATAAATGCTCATGAGTCCCACTATGCACAGCTGCAAGTGGATGAAAATTTGGTGATTCCAGTAATAGAGTTTGCTGATGACAATTTGATGAATCCAACAACAAAGCTTGATTATGACATTGAAGCTTCCATTGGAGTAGCCAATACTGTGGTGAATCCAACAATTAATATTGCTAATGTAATGTTTGATGAAGACTTATTACCTAATGATGAATGGTTGCAGATGATGCAACCAAAACATCATCTTGCAATGATTCTATTTGGTGAGATAATCCCACCTGAATTTGAAAATCAAGGAAAAGACAATCTGTCTATAGTAGCACAGGTTAGTACAAAAGTGGAAGAGATAGAGATAGAGAGAAAGTCAGAGATAGAGGCAAAAGAAAAGATGAAAGCCCATAAAGAGAAAACAAAGACACAGGGAGAGGTAGAGAAGTAACTGCAACAGGGGAAAGTTTTCATTGCATAGCAGAAGGAACAAAAACAATATGGTTCTAAAGATGTTTTTACACTTACCATTAATTTCCAATATTTAGGTACACATGATGATTATGAAAAAGAGTTAAAGTTCCTTGAAGCATGGTTTGCAACACCATGTGTAGATGAAACCTACATAGAAGTTGTAGATATAAATGTTGAAGACAACATGCATGATGAACAAATTAATGAAATGTTAAGGCATTGGAGTCCTAAAGAGATGAAACTGTATTATGGTCTTATGTTGCAATATGTTGATGATGAAAAGTGAACTACAAAAGATAATATCTGGCAGCAACCCACAAACAAGGCGATTTTTGAAGAGGTTGAAGACATGCTTAGATAGCCTGGAAAAATGGAAGCCCTACACCAGCAAATGAAGGAACTAAAATTTTAAGCCTACAACAAAACTAAAAAGCTGAAACAACTTAGAAGCTAAAGGATCTACAAGAAGAGAAGAAGAAACGTAAATCTAGTTGACGTCAATTTTTAAAATTGTAAGTCTAGCCAAGACATAGGCAAGCAATCATCTTAATTGAATTTTTATATAGTTGTAATTAATGGGGAGTGTTGGAGCATGTTAGGTGTCAAAAAGGTCCCTCCAAGTGTCCTAATTCAGTTTCATTTAGTCCAATTTAGTCGAATTTCATTTATTATGTTACCAATGTTAATTATTATTTAAATTATTTATAATATTAAAATAAAAAATCCTCTTCTCCTTCATTTTTTCTCTCACGGTTAGCCCGTCAAAAAAGGTAACAAGTGTTTCTTAGCATACAGTAAATCTTCTGTTTTTTTGACGCAAGCTAAAAATAAAGAAAACAGGAGTTTTGGTTTTCTGAAGTTGGAGTTTCCAGGGTAAAAATCTATGTCAAAAACTAATGTTCTTGATTTATGTTTCCATTGTATATGTGCGTTAGACGCTCAACGTATCTTCAGTGCATGAATTCAGATTTGAATTTTCTGCTGAATACACAAAAATATTAATGCATTAAATAGTTGTGTTGAATTTTTAAATACAAACAAAATATAGTTAAACATAAATTTAGAAATATAAGAAAATTGTTATTGAAAACCCATCTATAAACTCAACCAACCATACACTTCTAATTTGTAATTAAAAAATATTGATGCAGCTACTTTCCTTAGGGGAGGCATATAGGTTTTAGGGTAAACCCAGAATTATGTGGTAGCCTACACCAAAAGCCATTCCTCGGCCCACTTCGGGATCAGCTTCCATACCGTCAAATGAATGCCCACCAAACAAAACATACATATCTCTTGCGACTAACGATAATGCCTTACTTGCTCCACATCATAGATGTCTACCTTTCCACATTCCCTGTCCAGCAAAAGCACTCTGAAACACATGGCCAATGTTCATTAAATTACTTTACTTTATAACCACATACAACGTATATCGTTAAGAAAAATTGGTTAAATGGTACCATGATTGAGAGTATAAAAACCCACCTAAAAGCACTGCAATCCATATTCCAGTTGTCAAATATAGCAAAGGAACTATTTTCTGCATCATAATTATAGTAGTGTTTTTCAATTCTAAGTCAACCTAGTTAACAATGTTTTACCTTGTTCATTGTAGTCACAAAATCTCCATGCTTCTGAGCTCAAGAATCAGATCCTCAAATATTTATTAGTTCACTGTGGATAATCAAAGACACCAGCGCCTCCTAGAGATCCGTCAGGGATTGAACCCATGGTGTTTAACACCGTCATCAAAACATCTGTACAATCGACATATTTGAAAATCATCCATATTGACACGTTGTTTCCTTTTTTAGTTCTTTGAACTCCTCTCCCGCTTTTTATCAACACTCGCAACCATCGGTCCATCGACATATATTAGGCCTAGCAGATTTATTCACAGATTGACTCCTAGGGAATGTCCTAAACATCTCTCTTTCTCGATGTTATTTATACCTTTATTCAATTGCCGCAGATCTTAATATTTTTACTATATTGTTAAAGTTGGTTTGTTTTCTTTTCCAATCGAAAAAATGTTTTCTTTTCATTGATAAAAAGAGAGTACATTTGTGTAGAGTTTGTCGGAAAAAATTTCTCATACATTTCCTCTGTACTCATAAATTATTTATCTTATATTTAAGAGTGCTTCAGTAGTCTATCTAGTCTAGTTACAAAATATAAATCTACTTATGGTATATAAGTTCATGCTTATCAATAGAATGACATTAGCATAAGAAGGAACAACATGCGATGCTAAAAAAATTGTGAATGAGTTCCCTTTATGGAATTCTTACACCCAACATTCATAACTTTGTCCTACACATATGCCATGAAATGATACTTACTTGTCTTTGAGTTGATACCTCTCTTTGAGAGAAGATCAACTACCTGGTTCTGCTCTATGTATATATGTGTGAACGAAATGCTTTGAAAGTTGGTTGCCAAGTTTCTGATGCAGCTCATCTAGCTGGACAGAATGTGTGGACTAGATTGAGAAAAATCTGACCCAATCTATGATGCTCTTGGCATCTCCATGGATGAAGATATTTTCCAAACCCAACCATTTTTCAAAGTCGAGGACATCGTAGAGTGCAATGATTTCAACTCTACTATTTGTCTCCCGACCTCCTTTCCACCAAAAATGGTAGTATCGTCCCGGCTCCAGAATGATGATAGCTCAACATCCACACCTTCTCTGTTAGCTAGCCCCATCAAAATATCCTCTTGGATATTTCCCCTTAATGTTCTTATATATTATCTTTCTTTTTTTTTGCACTGTCTTCTTGGGGCCAATCTCAGAAAAATATGTGATGATCTTTAGTACCGCTTCCCTAACCACAGGTATCTTTTGTTCAAATAGCCATGCATTCCGGTTGTGCCATATTGTCCAAATGATGTAGAAGGGGAGAGTGTGATGATTTGGTTGGAACTTGAACCAAGAGAAGAACAAATTGTTCAATGTTTGTTGTGTTCCCAAGCCGTCAAGTTTTAGTAAGTCCATCATCCCTGCCCACACCTCCCTGGCAAATGAACATCCAATAAATAGGTGGTCTATCTCCTCTTCTTGTTTCCTACACATGGATAATATACCTAGGCCTTGAAAGCATCTACTTTTAATTTATTCCATGTAAGTACTCTTTTGTGAATGGCTAGCCAACAAAACAAATAATTTTTTTGTTATCTCCCACCCCCACATGGCTTTGAGCCATGAATTGAATTGAAATGTTTTCTCATCCAATGGAAGGGTATTGTATATGTCATTAACTTTTAGTTGTCCTTTTTTGTTTGGTCCTTCCCACTTCATTATGTCTTCACCTTCACCAATGCATAAACATGAGTCATACAAATTTGTGAGAAAAGCTTCCCACTCAATAGCCAAGTTACCAATCAAGCCAATGTTTGTAGCCATCATCCATGCATGTTTGGAGATGAATCAATTGTTCCTACAAGTGATATGTGCATAGTTAAAGATGTCGTTGTTGTGGAGCATGTTGAAAAGGACAGACGAAAGGGAGTGGTTACCAACAAAGCCATTCATTACATCCAACCCAACCTCCACCTGTCTTCCATCTTTGATTTCCCATTGCATAAACACCAACACCAATGGAAATTTTTCGGCATACTCCTCCAGATATAAGATTCTCCCAAGGTCCTTCTTGCTCGCATCCTGATCCATATTGAGAAGGTTTTTCCTTTCATGTATTTGTCTCTAATGCTTTGACCCCAAATACCATTAGCATTTGTTTCTCTCCACAAACATTTTATGATTAAGGAACAGTTAAAATTGTGAGTGTTCAGAATACCCCATTCCCCCACTTAAGTCAGTCTAGCTATGGCCTTCCATCTTATAGGGTGTATCTTCTCCTTCAATTAAATTCTTGACCAAATGAATCTCACCATAATCTCATCAATCTTGTGACAGACCTCCATAGGAAGCATAAATAAATGCATCCAAAACATTGAGATGTTCTGAAGGACGAATTTGACTAGTGTCAATCAACCACCTATAGTGAGCCAATTATGTGCTCACCCAATTATTTTTCTATTAAAATTTCAAGAAACCATTCCTAGACTTTGTTGTTGTAGTTTTTTTCCTTTAATTGGAATCCTAGGTATTTAATGCTCTCTTCCAGATTCGTCGCAGAGACCCCAAATAAATTGGAAATCTCCCTACACCGAGGATCTTCCTTGTTGTCCATGATCAATATTGATTTGGTTTTGCTCATGTATAGGCTCGATGCTTGGCTAAATGACATGATACTTTGTTGGATTGCTTCCCAATCCCCATTATAATGCATGCCCCCAAATAGAAGGTCATCAACAAACATTCGATTTGTGATATGCATCCTCTTCAGTACCTTCACTCCCTTAATTCTACCATTGCCTTTTTCCTCTCTCAACTTTCTGCACAAACAGTCCATAACTAGTAGAACTAGAAGTTTTGATAATGCAAATCCTTGACGGAGTCCTCAGCGAGCCCTAAAGAAATAGGATAGGAAACTGTTTATAATAATTGCAAAGTTCGTTGTCTATATAAATGCGGTGATCCAACCTATGTTACTTGTAGAAATTCCAACCTTATATAATATGATTCTCAAAAACTCCTAGTCAATGTAGTGATAAGCCTTGATCAATTCCACTTTGATCATGCTCACGTTCCTCTTTCTAACCTTCAAGGAGTGTAGCCATTCATGTGCTATTCCAATAGCATCCTATATTTTTTTTCCATCAAAAAATCCAAATTGTTCAGGGGAGATGTAAGTGGATAGGTTATTCTTGATCCTCATTGCAATCAATTTTGAGATAATTTTGTAAATTGCATTGCATAGAGAAATGGATCTGTAGTATGATAAAGTTATCGGGTGATCCTTGTTAGGAATTAATGCAATGGACGTAGCATTCAAAGTCCCTAAAATGTGTTTGTTGGTTCAATATTGTTCTCCAACTGGAAGAATATCTGGTACCATAAGTTCCTAGAAATAGTGAAACAATTCTACTCCCCAACCAACCCTCCCTAAGATTTTTTCTTTCGCACTAGCCTAAATTACTTACATGATCTCTTCTTTCTGGATCGATGTTCCCAATATCTCATTTTCCTCTTGTTTAAACATGTGGGGAAAATATTTTATGATTTCTTGTTCTGCAACATAGTTCTATCCCCTTGCTTCATATTGAATTATAAAATTCGTGAATGCCTCCCCTTTTATGTTGTTGTGTTTAAATAGTTGTTTCCCATCTACACCTATGATGCCCCTTATAATGTTTCTCTGTTTCTTTCTATTTGCACATGCGTGAAAAAGTTTGGTGTTTTTGTCCCCGACCACCACCCATATTGTCCTACTCTATAATCTCCTTTCTGATTCTTGTACCAACAAAATCTTATTCTTTTCCCCTTCAAGTTCAATGTTTTTCATCTTGTATAGATTGGAGAAATATAGTGGATCTTCAAGGTCATTAAGTATTGTAATGTTGTTTTGATATCAGTAAGGGACTTGTATTCTATTTCTTTTCTCTTTTTGACCATATCCATACCTCATTTTTAAGACATCAAAGCTTTGAGACTATTTTCCCCATCTACCCACCTGGTGAGGGGAGGATCGGTCGTCTCCATACTTCATTCACCAATGAATTGAAATCCGCATTTTGTAGCTAGGTGAAGTTAAATTTGAATGGAAAGTTCCTCTTTTGTTCCCATCCCTCCAATGGCAGAGTGGTCGGTTGGTGGTTAGATAGAAATGAGGGTTTGGCCATCGAATTGACCCCCTTCAACAACCCTATCAATTACTGGCTGATGAGAAAGAGATCTAGTTGCTTTGAAATTCCCTCCACCTGTGTACAGTCATTTCGCCATGTCAGGACAATGGACTCCGAGACTATGTCACACAGATAAAAGGAGTCCATCATATCCAGAAAGAACTTTGATAGTGAATCCTCTATGGCTTTTGACCCCCATATTTCCTGCCTTCCCATGGAAAAGTTGAGGTCCTCAAACAGAATGATAGAATGTAAACCGAGTGTACCAGAAGCTCCAATTTTCTCTTAGAATGTATGCCTACCAACACACAATGGATAGATATTTATTAAATGGATTGTATGAGTGGATCTTGGCAGATACGTACTCAGGAGAATGCTTACATAAATACATGAATCAATTAAGGGGAAGTGCTTAGGGTTCCACATCGCTTTGAGGCCACCAGAGTGACCCTTTGCATATGATGTGCAAACAAACCTGTTGAGTCAGAAAAAAATTATAGTAGAGCATGAAATCTCTCTTATTCACATGGTTTCCTGAAGAAAGATAATAGAGGGGTTGTATACTTCGACCGATTCCTTGAGTGCTCGCACTTTATGGGTCGCACCCAAGCCCTAAATGTTCAGAGACAAAATGATCATGGGGGCATTTGTGATATAAGTGTATCCCCTCTAAGGAACCAGAAAGTGTGGGACTCTTCATCTAGAGACTTCCCAAAAAAAAATCATATTCTTCTAATGTGCCACCTGTCAAAAATCACCTGATTCATGAAAAAAGGGGAGAGAATGGTTGCATGAAGATATTTTATTGTATTGTATAACACTCTTTTTCTTGTTTGTAGAAGGCCTAGGGTGTGTTGCCACATACTTCCCCTTCGCTAGTTGGAAGAAGGACCTCCTGATTTTAAGGGGTTCCATACCATAGCTCGAGGATTGTGATAGTATCTCAATTTCCTTATCCATAGAGATGGGGTCACCCATAGGATCGACAATGGTTTTCCAGAAATTATGACCTTTGGTAAACTATCTGGGCCCAAAGAAAATATGACCCTCCTTCTCGAAAGATATATGAGGTGGACTAGGTTCCGAATAATTCCCCCCCACCCTTGAGGTCGAGCAATCATTCCATAGGATGGAACAATCGAAAAACAGGTTTCCATTGGTCCATAAACAAACCTAGGATCACGAAGAATGAAATCCTCACCCAAACATGTATTATCCGAACTGTCAAGAGACATATTGTAAATAAATTCTGATTGAAGATTCTTATTCATATCACATTCTTTCAGATGTAAAGGGTTACCTATTTTCGTGAACCTTCTACGACCAACTATTCAATATTCACTAGTGTCATCGAGTATGTCCTCCCACAAAGAATATCCTAGGGCATACATGCTTTAAATGCCCTGTCTTGTGGGAGATTAAGCAGTGAAAGGGAATCCCCCAGTAATCTATGGAGATTTTGATAACAAATTTTTCATGCATGATCTCTAATTCTTCCACAAAACCCCTCCCAAAATCCATTTCGACCGGGACCCAATCCATTAGCTTGTCCAGTAGTCCGAAGCTTCCCCCCATCCCAATAGTAAAACTTGCTAATATGATTTTCTACTTCCCTAATAGTTGCCTCGTTCGAAATCTCAAGGGGCAGCCCAAGCAATTTTTCCTAGGCTAAGTTTCGCCTTGTAACCTCAGTGAATTATCAAAGTCAGCTCTTTCTCATTTCACCATCAAGACCCATTTACCCTTCACCCAAAGTGATTCTAGAATAAGCTATGAGTCCTCAATGCACAGGAAATGGAAGCAGATTCACATGTTGGACAACATGCTAATTTTTGGTCGATATTTCAGTGTCGAAAACCACCAAGTCTTCACCGAACATTTAATCTACTCTCCATTCATCCTCAAATGGTGCCACTGAGCCACAAGAGCCTTCAGTTTCAATCTCTCCAAACTTTACCAATATGAATCCACCCCAAGAGTTAGCGGTGTCTCCCCCGTGTCCGCTTTCAATGCCTTGTTATTTTTTCGTGCATGAGCACCTCCCACCCTCTTACCTATCTAGTCTTTTCGTTCCCCTTGCGGTAGAGAAATGTTCTCAATGTCATGCAGAGGAATCTCCGATGGAGTTTGTGGAATGGAGCTTTCGTGGGAGAGAGCCCCCTATTTGGCCTATATCGTAATCTCCATTAACGATTCCAGATAGAATGAATGTAACCCCAACATGGCCTCCATGTGTGTTCATCAGTGGTAAACAATGCCCCGTGCCCTCCTTGTTCAGTCAATCGTCGATGAAGGTGCATCAATGGATTGAGCCAGGCCTGGTAAATTATCCGACTATAGTGGTGAATTGTTTCCACCTCAGCTGCCTTCCGTCCCCCTAGCCACGTAAGACCACTTAGCCACTAGGCCAGGTCCTTGTACAAAATAATTAATGCAGACAAAAGTTTTAAAGTCGTCACGCATGGCTATCCTTAAGTCGACTGCAGATTCCCGAAATATTCCGGGATTCGACGGATATGGGCGTGGTCAATTTTTTCACTGTGCCTATGTCTGTCGAATCCTAGAATATTTCGGGAATCTACAATCGACTTAAGCTCACCAGTCATGGCCGCTGCTCAAAAGGAAAATGTCAATAAGTGTCAGTGAGTGTACCATTGACCCTCCTAGAAACCTATGAGAGATCGACCACCTCTACATTAGTGACTTCTCCTTACCAAATAACAACCATCCCTATAAAGATCATACAACTATGTCCTCTTGACTTGGAGAGCCAAAAATTCAAAAAAATCCTGAGATAATAGCTACCGAGCAGCCTCATCACGCGATCCAGTATCCCTGCTTCCAGCGAATAAACTTTCAAACAATTTTGGCCTCTCTGCATCCACTGTGAATCTTCCCCTCTAATCTTGTTGTAATATCTTCAGTTCCCTTTCTAATTTCTAGACCAATCCCTACATAAAAGGTTCCTATCTCTTTTCTAACAAACTCTTTAATGAATTAATGTTGCTGCCTAAATGTGTATCCTACTCTCTCCCTACATTCCATTGTGACCTTAATCGATGGTCTCCTTTACAAGTTGTCCCTGTGTTGATAATTCTATAATAAAAACGAAAACACATTATCTTCCTTTAGAAATCTAGTAATCCGAGACTCTCCCTTGAGAGGTGTCTTTTTGTCTCAATAGCTCCTATACACGGTCAAGCGTTCTTTTAGTAGAGTAGTATTCTTAGTCCTTCCCTCAGAGGTGTCATTTAGTCTTAGTAGTTCTTGTGCACGGTCAAGTGTTGAAGTCGTTCCTCTGTCCAAGAAGTGTGAAAGTTATTTTTTCAGGTGAGGTGATTCTTCCGTCAAATATTATGGGTTAGTCTTTCTAGCTCTGTGTTGTTGTATCGCAACCAACTCTGCATCTTCCCAAAAAACTATCCACCTCAATCCTTTTTCCCGCAAAGAATATGTGCATCTCTTCAGTGTTTCACCGCAACCCTCATCTTGACGTCTTCGTCACCTCTCCTTTTCTACAACCATAGAATTCAGTTAAAATCCATAGCGCCTTCAACACCCAGAGCCTTTTTTGCAAGTCAGGACACCAACTTTCCGTGTAACGGAGCCAACATGAGACGATGGGTTCGATACGATACTAGAAACCTTCCCATAGCTGGGTGAGCTTGTCAAGTTTATATTTAGAAAACCTACAACAACAAAAGTTAGAAGTTGGCCCATGTCTGATCTTCACAATCGCTCCCATTGTATGTTAGACATGGCCATGAAAAACAGATTGCCGACGGATATTGTTAAGATTGAAATAAAAGATTGGTTATGGTTATGGGTAGTGTAATATTACTAAATAGATTAGTATAATAAATTAAATGGCCGGTAAAATTTGATATACATCAAACCATTTAGGGATGATATAAATAATATTATCAAAATTCAATAAAAAAAATATATAAAAATTAATTAGGTTATAATTTTATTTTAATAATTATTAATTAAAAAAAATCTTTTGGAAATAAGTATGTCTATTTTGAAATAGTATATTGTTGGAGAATTTAATTCCAACTGCTTGCTAGGTGTCAAATCCGTTCATCCAAGTGTCTTAGTTCAGTTTAGTCGAGTTTCACTGTTATCATTTATTACTAATGTTTCCAATATAATTTTATTCAACTTATTTGTAATATTGAGAAGAGCAATCCTCTGCTCCATGATTTCTCTTCAATTCTCTGTCAAGGTATCAGGTTCACATAATGATTATGAAGAATGAAAAAGAATGGAAAGAAAATGTGGAGCAAAGGATTGCTCTTCTCAATATTAGAAATTAGTTAAATGAGATTATATTGGAAACATCAATAATAAATAACTAGAATGAAATTCGACTAAACTGAACTAGGACATTTGGATTAATAGTTTTGACACCTAAAAAATGGTTGGAATTAGACTCTCGAACACTCCTTCTTAATTACAACCACATATAGTAGAACTGCGCAAATCAAGATAACCCAACTTTTTATAATAAAAAAACGAAGATAACCCAATTTTTTATAATAAAAAAACGAAGCCCGTCCAAGAATTTTGAAGGTGAAAAGGTTAATGTTTTATTCGAATTCTCGTCAAAGGTTGATTTGTTTTCGAATCATAAAAGACTCACTACATGACAAAAATTCATACACCCGTGTTTGTTTTTTAAGGAGGAAACCTCCATGTTAGTTTTCTTTAAGTGGCTTTGTTTGAAAAAAAAACGAATTTGAAAGAAGTGTTGCTCCATTTGCAAGGCTTTTTGTTTAAAAAATTTAAGAAAGGAATTTCTTTTTTATTTAAAAAGAGATTTAAAAAAGGGCCATTGTTCCAATCCACTTGAGTGTTGTGAGTTTTTTCGTAAAAGTGCCCCCTTTTGAAAATTTTAATCTTATTAACATTGACACATACCGTGAGTTGGAGTGCACAAAACTCCGAAAATGCCATCGGATCTGTGCAAACGAGGATTCAACATTTTAAAAAGGAAGAGCGTTGTTTCAAAAGGTGTCGTGAATTGTTTTTTAATTAGCTGCATGAAGTGACAAACAAAGTTGTTTTATATGAAAGTCAAACGAATTATAAGCCAACCCGAATTGTTCAAAGGTTTGAAACTCATCCAAGATTTATATGAAATCAATTCAAATATAAAACACTTTTTCCGTGAATATCGAAAGTGCATTTTAAAACGAAGGAGGTGTTTCCAGTAAAAAGGGGTTAAAAAAGAAAAGCAAAAAGGAAGTATTTTAAAAAGGAAGATATTGAAAAAAAAGAATTTTGGTATTATTTTAAGGGGCTTCATTGATTGTTTTAAGAAGTATGGTTCAAATCAATTTGTTATTCATTGAAAGCAATTTTTTTTAAAACTTTAAAATTGTAATTAAAAAGGGGCGGTGCAGGGTTTGAAAGGGTTTTTTTTTTTTTAATTGGGGTTTTGTTATTGAAACAAAACAAAGATTTTATTAATTTATTTTTTAAAGAAGAGGACGTTGTATTGTTGTAATTGGTTAGGGGTATTGTATTTTTTTGTAAACGTTTTTGTGAAAGTGTTGTTTTTGTGAAAATTTGTAGATTCATTTTTTTCGAAGTTGAGCAACAAAGAAGTTATCACAAAGATATATTTGTTTCAGACAACTGCTATGTATGCAAGTGTATTTGCTTCTTAAGCTATAGTTAGCCAATGATCAACAAACGAGAAAAGCTAAGAGGTTGGAAAGGTCAAAGCGAAACCTAAAGATGTTTGAGATCTTTTTAGATTTAAAAATGAAGAGGCAAAAGGATGCCTTTGCATTAAAATGCATAAAAGAATATGTGGCTGACAACATTCTTCCCCTCACTTTAGCTGCCAAGACAACCAAGCAGGATTGGGATACCCTTGAGAGGCTTTTTCGTGTAAGGGGGATATTCAAGTTGAAGATGAAGGTGGATCTATAACAACAAATATAGAATGAAATGAAAATTTGGTGAATCCACTGTGCTCAGCCACAAATGGATGATGAGTGAAGATTTTGCAGAAGAAGCAGAGAAGGAGCATATAGATGTTTGTGAACCCCACCATGCACAACCACAAATGCAAGAAAATTTGGTGAAACTAGCAACAAAGCTTGCTGATGAAATTTTGGTGATTCTAGCAGTAGAGCTTGCTAATGACAATTTATTGAAACAAGCAACAAAGCTTGTTGATGAAAATTTGGTGAATCCAACAACAAAGCTTGCTAATGACAATTTGGTGTATCCAGCAACAGAGTTTGTTGGTGATAATTTGATGAATCCAACAATAGAGCTTGTTGATGAAAGTGAAACTTCTCTTGGAGTACTCAATGCTATGGTAAGTCCAACAAATAATATTGTCGACGTAAATTTTGATGAAGACTTGTTGGCTAATGAAGAATGGTTGCAGATGATGCAAAAGAAACGTCATATTCACATGATGCTATTCAATGAGAGAAGCCCACTTGAGTCTGAAAACCAAGTGGAAGGCTACTTGTTTATAGCAGCACAACTCAATAAAGAATTGAAATTGACAGAGATAGAGGAAAACACCAAGAAGGAAACCCACAAAGAAAAAACGGAGACGGAGGCAGAGACTGAGAAGGAAGTGCAACATGAGAAAGCACTCTATTAAAAATAGAAACAAGAAAATCCTAATTTAATTTATCCTTGAAACAAATTGGGAATTAAATTGTAATTCTATTCTCATATCAGATTGTCGCAGTTAGCTAAGTTAAGTTAACTTAGTTGGCTTAGTAAATTCAAGTTGGAAATCTATCTAGATTCATGTAGAGTGATCCCTAAATTTTAGGGGCCTAGGTTGAGCTTTTATTGAGTTGTAATTATTTAATTTAGTTTAACCGAGTTAAATTCAGTTAAACTAGTTTTAACTGTTGGAGGAACAAGAGAGTGGTCACGGGAATTAAATTGGATTTAATTCACATACAATGATCAATTAGATAACTGATAATTCACTCAAAATAGCTCATGCATGTCAATTTAGAGGAAGACCCAGTTGAGATAGAGTTCAAGGACAATGTGCTATTAGTTGTAAATTCATCTAAATTAAATAGGTGATGCATGCAATCAATAGAAGGCTTATGGATGGATTGTGCAGTTATGAGTGAGGAATTTCCCAATTAAATATGGGCTAATTCCCTTGGAAACTGTGCAATGAAGTAGGAGTTTGGCAGGCATCAGATTTGGCTAAGTATTGCCTGAAGCTGGTTTGTGAAGCAGTGAGATAGTTTTTACTTATGAAAAGATTGTTCGGGTTGAACAAGCATTGTATTTTATTCTCATATCTTATGGTTAATGCAATATACAGATAGTGGGGTTTTTAGCTGTTGGTTTTCGCAGAAAAATATTGTGTTATGTGCGATTGAAATTATTCCTTTTTTCCTTCGTGATTTCATCGACAGTAAAAATCTACATGGTATTGGAATGGAAGTCACTATAGAAGAGGAGAATACAAGTTTGTTTTGCAGGTGAAATCAAATTTTCAGTTTCATACTTTAGAGTCAACACAATGTTGTTCTGCGGTTTGAGACTTGAGTATGCCCTAGAGAGCAGCTCAAATTACATAGCTTGGAAGGACAAGATGGAGGCAATGTTGGCAAACAAAGGGCTGAAGGAATTCATAGATCATGATATGCTGAAGCCTCCATCATCTTATGCTAAAGATATGGTAGAATGGAGAAAGTGTGTGGAAAAGGCGAGAAGGATTATCCTAGAAGGAGTTCAAGACCATATTGTCTCAAATCTTCATGGTAAGGAAATTCCATTTGCAATGTGGAAGGCATTGAAAAAATTGTTTCAAAATATCAGTGACCATAGGAAGTTAGCATTGAAGGACAAGCTCAGAAAGATCAAGATGGAGAAGGGTGACTCAAGCTCAGAAAGATCAAGATGGAGAAGGGTGACTCAATTCCGAAGTAATTGACCAAATTCACCCAATGCCGAGATGAGATTGGAAGTGTCGGGGTACATTAACACATATCAAAACTATCGGTTGTACCTGCCAACCAATAGGATCACCCAAGAGAAAATACGCAAGGAAATAGGAGCTTGGAGGGTAGAGGAGAAGGCTAATGAGAAGTCTATTTACATGTGAGCATCTGAGAGCTGGCTAGCTGTGAGAGCTAAGGCTTTGTGTAATTCTGAGATATTTCCGCTTGTATGATAATACAGATAGTGGGGTTTTCAGCTGAGGCTTTCCCCTGAGTATTCTTCTATGCTTCATGTGCATTGATTCTTCTTCTGGTTATATGTGTTCATCTTGATCTTGCTCAAATATTTTAAGCTTCCGTAAATTGATTGTAGAAGTAGGTTAATGTATTTTGCTTTGGTAATATTGCATTATCAGGTTAATCTACAGTCACAATTTCTACATGGTATCAGAGAAAAGGTTATCAGAGATGTGAACAATATACCGAGAAGAGAATTCGAAGTTTCAAGTTCGAGGTTGTAGGTGAAAAATCGAATTCTTATCATACTTCAAGGTTGGCCAATAGCGTTCAATGGCTTGAGACTCGAGTATGCCTTGGATGGCAGCTCTAATTACATAGCATGGAAAGATCACATGGAGGTTGTATTAGAAGACAATGGCTTGAAGGAATTCATTGATCAAGAAATCCAAAAGCCAGCTTCAACTAATGCATAAGACTTGGCTGAGTGGAAGAAGTGTGTGGCAAAGGCGAGACAGATCATCTTTGAGGGAGTTAGAGACCATATTGTCTCGAGTCTCCATGGGAAGGATACTCCATTTTCAATGTGGAAGACATTGAAGGACCTCTACCAGAACAATAGCGACCATAGGAAATTGGCGCTCAAGGATAAGCTTCGAAGAATTAAGATAGAGAAGGGCGATACTATTTCCACATATCTGAACAAGCTCACCACCTACAGAGATGAGCTTAGCAGTGTGGGAATAACTACTGTTGATGATGATATGGTGAGCTTCGCTCTCCTTGGCCTTCCAAAGAGCTGGAATAGCTACCAGGACTCCGTGAATGGAAGGGAGAAACTGCTAGATGGGGAACGACTATGGTCGGATCTCATGCAGGAGGAGATCAAGAGGAGCACATGAGATGGTTCTTCATCCAAGAATGATGATGAAGAAAATTTGGCCTTTTCACGATGCAACGTTCGACCATGATTGATCACGCTTAACCGTGGTTATTTTTCACATCAAGACAATCTTTGTCACAATTTGATGTTCGACCTTGGTTGACCATGATTGACCATGGATGACTATGTTTGTTTTCATAAAACATGGTTGAACATGGTTTACCAAGTTTGACCATGTTGACCATGGTTTAGCAAGGTTGACCATAATTGACCATGGTTGATCATGGTTGACAATGGTTGATCATGTTTGACAATGGTTGATCATGTTTGACAATGATTATCATATTGAAACAATATTTATCATGATGTGACGTTCGAACACAATGGAGACAATGATTGATTTTCATATTGAGACAATCTTTGTTGGAATGCAATGCAGGAGCATGGATGACCATCATTAAACATGGTTGGCAACAATTGATTTTATAAAATATGGTTGAGAATTGTTGACCATGATTGAATTCAAAAAATATGGTTGACCATGATCGATATTATAAATGCAAGGGAATAATAAAACCTAGGGATTAATACTAAAAGCCCAAGAGATTATAAACCTAAGGGAATAATATTAAACCTTAGGAATATGAACCCTTATATTAATAAACCTATTCTCTTATGTTTACAACACCTTGGGATTTTAGTATTAATCCCTTGGGTGTATAATATCGATCCCTAGGGTTTATTACTCCTTTGGGTTTATAATTTTTATCCCTTGAGTTTATTATTCTCTTGGGTTTATAATATCAATCCTTATATTAACCGTAGAAATATGAACCCTTAGATTAATAAATGCAAGGGATAAAAATTATAGACCAAAGGTATATACACCCTTAGATAAATATTATAAACCCTAAAATAAACATGGTTGGCCATGGTTGACCATGGTTTATTTCCATATTGAGACAAACTTGTCACAATGTGATCCGAACTTAAACAGGAACACAACAAATTAGAGATATAACTATAAATACAAAGATGCAACAGAAATAACACTTCATTTCATTAATATCAAATACTGAAATATGCTTACAAACATAATAGAAATAATACTAGCTCGGGCCCTTGTAACTTATCTTTAAGAAGGGATGTGGCAAATACATGCCCCTGAAGTATGCTACAATGAGGCTTGAAGGCCTATTTATTATTGAGGAATAATGGAAAACCCTAAATATCCAAAAACCTAACCCTAGGAGATGGAGCGCCAAAATTATGGGCCTCGTTTGGGTATCACCTATTGTCTATGATGTGATGATAGACGTTAATAAACCCAAGGGATTAATACTGAAACCCCAATTGATTATGAAGCCAAGGGAATAATATTAAACCAAGGGACTAATATTATAAACCCAAAAATGCACTCTAAAATAACATGGTTGATTTTCATATTGAGGCAATATTTTTCACAATGCAACATTTGACCATGATTGATCATGCTTAACCGTGGTTGTTTTTCACATCAAGACAATCTTTGTCACAATTTGATGTTCGACCTTGGTTGACCATGATTGACCATGGATGACTATGTTTGTTTTCATAAAACATGGTTGAACATGGTTTACCAAGGTTGACCATGATTGACCATGGTTGACTATAATTCACCATGGTGA
>APFE030500746.1:2444-27665 GCA_000404065.3 Pinus taeda | reverse complement strand
CCATTGCATTGAGTGCCTCCATGAGATGGGGAAACTTCTGTTGAACTTGGTCCCTGAGTGAGCCACATGCCTTGGTGTAGGAGTTGGCTAGCTTTCAAAACTCGATATAGTTGGGTCTTTTATTGATGAGAATTCTTGATCTATATGTCCATAATTTGATCCGTTGTGGCTTGTTCCACGCAGTTTGATTTTACTCTATTGGCGTGAGTTATTCTACAATGTCTAATGTATCTAGTAATGGTCGGAGGTATGGTCGAAGGAGGTCCACATTGAACACTAGGTGCAAGACAAGTAATGGGGGAATGTTGATCTCAAAATAATTGTCTCCCATAGCCTTGATAATGGTGTAAGGACAATATCGTAGTGTTCTAAGCTTCCAATGGGCTCAGGTAAGGTGTTCTTTCTGCAAATGAAACCAAACTTTGTCACCCACTTGAAACTTGTGTGGCACCCGATGTTGATCATGTCACTGCTTTTAATTTCCATTTGAGTTCTCCAAGATGTCGTGAACCTATTGGCGGATGTGTTGATGTGTTCAATAAATCTGGTCACTTTATCAGCCTTGGTCAATTCATGTGTGGATTATGTCTGTGTAGTTGCATAAGGCATGGACACATCAATCAAACAAAATGGTTGAAAACCTAGACCCACTTAAAAGGGATCGCGATCATTTGAACTATGGAGAGCTCTATTATAATTGTGTTTCACATAGCAAAGAATATCATCCTAGGTTCATGGATGCTTGGAGTTGTACATGCAGAGTATGTGCACTGTCATCCTATTGACGACCTTCATTTGACCATCAATATAGGGATGGAATGTAGTCGACCTGGTGTCCAAAAGTGTCCAGAGGCTTGACCAACATGTGCTCAGGAATTTGCTATTCTGATTTGATATAATGGTCAGCGGGATCTCAAAATGTACCCATACTTATTCAAAGAAGAGTTTGGCAATGTCCTCTATTGTGTTACTCTTCTTGTAGGCCACCAATATAGTCATCTTAGAAAATCTATCCACAACCACAAATACACAGTCATTACCATGATTGGTAGAAGGGAGGCCAAATATATATTCCATGGAGATGGATTCCCATGGCTGGGTGGGAGTAGGCATAGCAGTGTACATTATTTTCTTCTTGATGGTCGGCTTGGCGATAGTGTAGAAAGTGTAGGATCTGATATATTTCCCAACATCTAGTCAGAGTTTTTAGGCTAATAAAAGTACTTATTTACTACAACCACAGTTTTCTCCACACCAAAGAGTTCAACGACCTGACTGTAGTCTGCATCCAAAATCAACTTGGCACGCTCACTTGAAGGAACACAAAGGTGGCCCAGGTAACATAATAATGCATCCCAGAGGTAGAAATCAGGAACTCCTAGATTTTCCACTTGATCTCTTCATTTTCCAGAATGGAGTGGTGATACATCAACCCATTGGGTAGAGGTGCTCCAGGAATCAAATCGATGAAATGATTGACCTGATAGTGCAAGGGTACCCTTGTGGGAGAGGAGAAGATTTTTCTATATTCTTCCATGACCATATCCACTTACTACTGCTGCATGGAGGAACCCTTCCCAGGGCCTATGGATGTGGCTATGATATTCCCCTTACTTTGAGAGTGAATCAGAAAGAAAATAAAAATATCAGTCTCGGAGATGATCTTAATGCATTCATTAGCAGAGATCAAAGAGATGGTGGTAAGCAGGGCTACCTCCAGTATCCTATATAATTATTACCCAAAGAGATAATAATAGAGTGAGGTCTAGACTCATATACAACATGTCACTTCCACAAGTATGGTTGTCTTAATAATACATCACAAACTTCAAGAGGGGTAACATCACACAGTACCTCATCCATGAAGGGATTGATGTTGTAGGGAGGATGACACTACTCGCTGATGCATAGATCTCGTCCTTGGTGAAGCCACCTGATGGTGTTGGCATTATGAATTATGTGTTGTCCTCGATGGAAACATACATGACGAATGACAACCTACTTGATGAGTTGTCTCTTGATGGAAACCTACTTATTGAAGATGTAAACATGATGTGATAGAGTGTGTTACATATGTGACAGAGTGTTTTTGCAAAGGCATAGCAGTTCAAGGACAGAGGTATCATAAATTTGAAAGTTCAAGAAGTATACATGGGTTCTGTTAAGAAAACCTACATACACATGTGAATATGAAGAAGAAAAGACACGTAGAGTTTCCACACCCTGGTATTCTAAATACCAATGGTCCTTACCATGGTATTTCCTTGTACTATTGAGCCCAATAATAGATGTTTTTATCACATCTAAGAAAGCCATCGACTAGAGTATGGTTTTGACCTATGGTATTGGGAAAAGTCTAAACTATGTAAGGTGATGAAGATCAAGATGTATAATGTGTGCAAGTGATGTAAATCTTATGATAAGTCAGATTTGAAGCAAATATGCATGTTATGGGCTATTGATGCTTTGTTTGATCTAAACCAAGTATGTACCTGAGATTTTGATGATGGATCAGATCTAATTGATCTGAGATGACAATCATGATTATGGGATGATTTGATTTGTGTTGATGTTGTCTTAACACATGATTTGTCTGTGTATGTCTAGATCTGGGTATGTTTGGAATTATGTGTTGCAACAAACTTTGACTGTAAACTTTCAGATATTTACATGAGTATTATAGCCTACAAGGCACGTACACACTTGGGTGTGATACTGGTAAGTCGCGTGTATTTCCTAATATGTACGCAAGCTTGTTTCTTGAAGAGCGCATACACACACAGATAAGATTTGAAGAAAGCGAGTATATGATGAAAAAGGATATATGATCAGTTAATCAATTTTGATGTGTTTGTATTTTATTCCAATGATGTATTATTAATGATCTAGGCTTAAACAGTGATGCTTGATTTTGAATTTCTTGACTGAAGAATGTTGAGGTTACTTGATGATTATGATTGAAGATCAGAGAAAATTTTGTGATTGTTTCACATGGGTTTGCTACTGTAAAGTAAGCTACGAATTTTGACAGATGACTGATCATGTTTTACAGTAGCAAGTTCTGGTTTCTGTGATGTTCAGTATTCTGGTTATAGTGATCTGACTATTCCAGTTGATTGGTTGACTTTCACTTCATTAGTTTTCAACGATTGGTTGATCCAGTTGGGTTAAAGATTGATGATTGAGTTACAGTGATAAGGTTTAGTTTTGATGATTGGTTTTGAGCTTAAATGTTGGTAGTGGGTCGAGTATGAAAATTTGATGAAACGTGGCCTACAAGTTGTGATGTGTTGTAGCAGGTGAATTCCATTATGAAAATTTATGAAACGTGGTCCCCAAAGTTGAGGGAGTTATAGATTCCTTCTAGTGGCAGTTGGTAACTCAAATCAAGGGGTTGGATCTCCCTTATAGTAGGACCTGCATAGCGAGTGAAGGTTGTAGCCTTCTGTAAGTGGGTGCCTAAGTACTAGTATGAGTGTATGCCAATACAAGATCCAAGGAGATGGAGCTCCCTTCCAGTAGGAACTAGAGAACAAGCGAAGGTTGTAGCCTTTTGTAGAAGGGTGCCTACGTACTGGTATGATTCTGCACCAGTACAAGATTGTAAAAATATTTTCTTTCTATTAAAAGAAGACATAAACGACAAATGAAGGTGTTTTTTTCCCGCATCGGTTTTCGACCTTAAATCCTGGTGTTCATGTGTGTTTCTTATGTGTTATGGTTTATTTTTTTCTTACTACACATGGTTACTATCTATCTAATGTTTAATAAAGTACTAATGCGCTTGCTGAAGATAAAAAGATGATGGATTAACTGAAACATAAGTTTATTGTATGTACGTTAGTTGTATTAAGAACATTTGCATACACATGCAGGTTCCTTTCAATAAAGTCGCCTACAGAAATCACAATATGAAATGAAAAGTTTGTGATTTTGAAAATACTGATTTATCCCCCCCCCTCTTAGTATTTTTCCCAACAATTGGTATCAGATTCGATCCTTTGATAGAAACTTGATCTCTTGAAGGTGATCTGTCAAGATGGGTAGTCACGAAGGAGTATTTTCTATCAGACATCCTATATTTAATGGAACTAACATTTGTCTTTTGGAAATGTAGGATGAGAGAATACTTGCAGGGACTAGGAGCTAACATAAGGGAAATAATTGAAAGTGGATATCAATTTCCATCCTCCATTCCTTGAGATACTGTAGGAAAGAAACGGTATGAACCCAATGCAAAGGTTGTAAATGCCATCTTGGGAAGTCTGGCGGAGACCAAGTTTGTGAAGGTAGTGAAAATTAACATAACAAAGAGAATGTGGGATAAGATTATCCAAAGTTATGAGGGAGACACCAAGGTAGAAAGTGCTAAACTTCAAACATTCAAAATTCAATATGAGACATTGAAAATGCATGATGATGAAAGCATTGCATCATTTTTCTTAGAGTAGATGAAGTTGTGAATTCCATGAGAAATCATGGTGAAGAAATAAAAGATAAATCTAATATTAAAAAAAATTTGAGATCTATAACTCCAAAGTTTGAATCGAAAGTATCTGCTATTGAAGAAATGCAGGTTCTGAAAAGTCTTACACTTGATGAGCTACATGGAATATTGACAACATTTGAGATGAAGAAAGGTGGTCCTTCAGCTATGAGAGAAGAAACCTTCAAAGTTATTGCAAAAGGAAAAGAGAAGGAGGAATAAGGTTATGTATCATAAGAAGAAGAAGAAAACTTTGTAAAGAAACTCCAAGTGGGTACAGGAAGATTCAGAGGTAATCTTCCTTTCAAATGTTTTGCTTGTGGTAGAGTTGGTCATTAAGATACTAAGTGTCCCTATAAATAAAATAAGGAGAAAAGAAAAGAAGCTACCAAATTAACAGGAAGAGGTTTGAAAACAAGAGAAGTTTTTATGGGATGATTTGATCTGTGTTGATGGCATCTTAATGCATGATTTGTCTGTGTATGTCGGGATTTGAGTATATCTGAAGTTCTGTGGTGCAGCAAAGATTTGAATCTGAATTTGGAGATCTATATGTGGGTTTTATAGCCTGCAAGGCACATTCACATATGGGTGTGATACTGGTAAGTCTTGTGTATTTCCTGATCTATATGTGGATTGTTTTTCTTGAATAGCACATACACACGCAGATACGATTTGAAGAAATCACATACATAAAGTAGGATTTTGATGAAAAATAATGTTTGATCAGTTAATCAGTTTTGATGTGTTTCTTTTGTTTT
Source organism: Pinus taeda (assembly GCA_000404065.3). Lineage (NCBI taxonomy): Eukaryota > Viridiplantae > Streptophyta > Pinopsida > Pinales > Pinaceae > Pinus > Pinus taeda. The sequence goes on along the minus strand of APFE030500746.1, from coordinate 22,418 downwards.
CCAGTGAAGTATTTTTAATGATCCAGGCTTCAACAATGTTTTTTGATTGTGAATTGATTGACTGAATAATGTTGAAGTTACTTGATGATAATGATTGAAGATCAGAGAAAATTATGTGATTACTTCAAAATGATCTATTTATGATTGAGTATGTGTTTTAGAGTGACAGTGGTTCAACTTTTAGTTTTAAGAAGTTTAAGATATGTACATGGGTATGATTCATGAAATGCGCATACACACACATGTTTGCTACTATAAAGTAGCATATACATTTTGACAGATGGTTGATCAGGGTTTACAACAACAAGATCTGGTATATGTGATGTTCAATATGTTGTTTAATATTTTGGTATTTCAATTCAGGTTTTAGACACTGAAGCTTCGAGACTATTTTCTCGATCTTCCCACCCCCTGAAGGGAGGATCGGTCATCTCCATACTTCATTCACCAATGAATTGAAATCCACATTTTGTAGCTAGGTGGAGTTAAATTTGAATGAGAAGTTCCTATTTTGTTTCCATCCCTCCTATGATAGAGTGATCGGTTGGTGGTCAGATGGAAATGAGGGGATGCCCATCGAATTGACCATTCAACAACACTATCAATTACTAGCTGATGAGAAAGATATTCAATTGCTTCAAAATTCCCTCCAGCCTTGTATGCTCGTTCTGCCATGTCGAGGCAATGGAATCCGAGATTATGTCACACAGAGTAAAGGAGTCCATCATATCCAGAAATAACTTTGATATTGAATCCTCTATGGCTTTGGACCCCCATATTTCCTGCCTTTCCATAGAAAAGTTGAGGTCGCTAAACAAATGATAGAATGTAAACCCAATATACTAGAAGCTCCAATTTTCTCTTAGAATATATGCTTACCAACACACAATGCATAGAGATTTACGAGACAGATTGTATGAGTAGATCTCAACAGATGCACATCCAGAAGAATGCCTACATAAATACATATATCAATTAAGGAGAAGTTCTTACAGTTACACATCGCTTTGAAGCCATCAGAGTGACCCTTTGCATCTAATGCGTAAACAAACCAGTCAGGACAAAACAAAAATCATAGTAGACCATGAAATCTCTCTAGTGCACATCGTTTCTTGAAGAAAAATAATAGAGGGATTGTATGCTCAGAAAAAATCCCTGACTACTCGTCCTTTATGGGATGCACCCAAGCCCTGAATGTTCAGAGACATAATGATCATGTAGGAACTTGTGAGACAAGTGTATCCTCTCTAAGGACCTCGAAAGTGTGGGACTCCTCATCGAGGTACTTCCCACAAATTTTTTCGAACTCTCCTAATGTGCCACCCACCAAATAATCACCTGATTCATGAAAAAAGTGAGAGAATGGTTGTTTTAAGATATTTTGTTGTGTTGTATAACCCTCTTTTTCTTGTTTGTAGAAGGCCTAGGGTGTGTTTCCACATACTTCCCATTCCTTAGTTGGAAGAAGGACCTCCTAATTTTAAGGGGTTGTATACCATAGCTCAAGGATTGTGATAGTATCTCAAATTCCTTATCTGGATAGATGGGGTCACCCATAGGATAGATATGTGTTTTTCGGAAATTAGGACCTTTTTTGGACTCTTTGGGCCCAGAGAAACTAGGGCCCTCCTTCTGGAAAGATTTATGAGGTGGAATGGGTTCCAATTCCTCCCTCGGGTCAAGAAATCATTCCATAGGATGGAACAACTGAAAAACAAGTTTCCATGGGTCCATAAACAAACCCAACATCAGGAAGAATGAAATCCCCACTCAAACATGTATTATCCGAACTGTTAAGAGACATGTTGTAAATATATTCTGATTGAATATTTTATTTAGATCACATTCTTTCAGATGTAAATATGTACCTGTTTTCATGATTAATGAATGTGCCTAAAGGATTGGGGAAGAGCCTTCTATGCCCAACTGTTCAATATTCGCTAGTGTCGTCGAGCTATTATGTCCTCGCATAGAGAATATCCTAGTGCACACATTATTTAAATGCCTCGTCTCATGGGAGATTAAGCAGCGAAAGGGAATCCCCCAGTAATCTATGGAAGTTTTGATAACAAGTTTTCCCCACCTGATCTCTAATTCTACCAGCAAACCCCTCCCAAAATCCATTTCAATTAGGATCCAATTCATCTGCTTATCCAGTTGTCCGAAGCTCCCCCCATTCCAATAATAAAACTTTCTAATATGATTTTCTATTTCCCCAATAGTTGCCTTGTTCAAACTCTCAGAGGGCGGCACAAGCAATTTTTCCTAGACTAAGTTTTTCCTTGTAACGTCCCTGAATGATCAAATTTAGCTCTTCCTAATTGCACCATCAAGATCCATTTACCCTTCACCCAGAGTGATGCTAGAATAAGTTATGAGTCGTCAGTGCATAGGAAGTGGAAGCAGATTCACCAATTGGACAACATGCTGATTTTTGGTCGATATTTCAGTGTCGAAAACCACCATGTCTCCACACAACATTTAATCTATTCTCCATTCATCCTCAATTGGTGCCACCAACCCCTAAGAGCCTTCAATTTCAATCTCTCCAAACTTTACAAATATGAATCGGCCCCAAGAGTGAGTAGTGGCTCCCCTGTGACGTCTTTCAGTGCCTTGTTATTTTTCGTGCATGAGCACCCCCCACCCTATCTCGTATCTGGTTTTTTTCATTCCCCTTCCTGTAGAGAAAGTTTCTCAATGTCATGCAGAGGAATCTCCAATGGAGTTTTTGGAATGGAGATTTTGTGGGAAAGGTCCTATTTGGCCTATATCGTAATCTGTACTAGCGATTCCAGATAGAATGAATGTAATCCCAACATGGCCTCCATGTGTCTTCGTCAATAGTAAACATTTCTCGAGCCCTCCTATGTCAATCAATCGCCGTTGAAGGTGCACTAATAGATTGAACTAGGTCTTGTAACTTATCTAACTATAGTGGTGAATTGTTTCCACTTCAACAGCCTTTCATTCCCCCTAACCACGTAAGACCACTTAGCCACTGAGCCAGATCCATGTACAAAATATTTAACGTGGACATAAAAGTCCTCACTCCCCCCGCTCAAAAGGAAAATGTCAGCAAGTGTACTACTGACCCTCCTAGACACCTATGAGAGATCAATCACATCTACATTAGTGAATTCTCCTTACCAACTGCCAACCACCCCTATAAAGATTGTACAACTATGTCCTCTTGACTCGAAGGGCCAAAAATTCAAAAAAATCCTAAGATAATAGCTACCCAGCAACCTCATCGTGCGATCGAGTATCCCTGCTTCTAGTCAATAAAATTTCAGAAAATTTTGGCCTCTCTGCTTCCACTGCGAATCTTCCCCTCTAATCCTATTGTAATATCTGCAATTCCCTTTCTAATTTATAGACCAATCCCTACAAAAAAGGTTCCTATCTCTTTCATGAGAGACTATTTAATGAATTAATGTTGCTGCCTAACTGTGCATCCTACTCTCTTGCTACGTTCCATTGTGACCTTAATCGATGGTCTCCTTTACAAGTTGTCCTTGTGTTGATAATTCTATAATAAAACCTAAAACATGTTGTCTTCGTTTAGAAATGTAGTAATCATAGACTCCTCCTTGAGAGGTTTCTTTTTGTCTCAGTAGATCCTATACAAGGTTAAGCATTCTTTTAGTAGAGTAGTATTCTTAGTCCCTTCCCTCAGATGTGTCATCTAGTTTTAGTAATTCTTGTGAATAGTCAAGTGTTGAAGTTGTTCCTGAATCCAACCTTTGTTTCTAGAATTGATATTTAATATAGCTTAGAAAGAACCCTTGTAAAAAAAAGTAATATGTAGGCTCCAAATATCCAAGATGTGTGCAAAGTTATCTTTTCAGGCGAGGTGATTCCTTCGTCAAATATTATGGGTGAGACCTTCTAGATATTCACTGTTGTATCACAACCAACTCTGCATCTTCCCAAAAAAACTCTCCACCTCAATCTTTTTTCTTGCAAAGAATATGTGCATCTCTTAAACATTTCACCACAACCCTTGCCTCGACTTCCTCATCACCTCTCCTTTTCTACAACCATAGAATTTAGTTAAAACCTCTAGCGTCTCCAACATCAAGAGCCCTTTTTGCAAGTCAATACACCAACTTTCCCTGTGATGGAGCCAACATGAGACAATGGGATCACTACGATACTGGGCACCTTCGCATAGCTGGATGAACTTGTCAACTTTAAAATTACTATAAAAAAAGTTGGAACTTGTCCCCTATCCGATCTTCACATTCGCTCCAATTGTATGTTAGACTTGGCCATGAAAAAAAGGTTGTCGACGGATATTGTTAATTTTGAAATACAAGATTTGTTCTGTTTATGGGTAGTGTAATATTACTAAATAGATTAGTATAATAAATTAAATGGACAGTAAAATTTGATATACATCAAAACATTTAGGGATGATATATATCATATTAATCCAATTCAAGAAAAAAAAAAAAAAAAAAAATATATATATATATATTATATATATATATATATATAATATATATATATATAATATATTTATATATATATACTATTATATATATATATATAATCTATATATATATATTATATATTAATTAAGTTATATTTTATTTTAATAATTATTTTTAAAAAATACTTCTGGTAATAAGTATGTCTATTTTGAAATAGCATATTGTCGGAGAATGTCATTCCAACCACCTTCTAGGTGTCGAATCCGTTCTCCAAGTGTCGTAGTTCATTTTAGTCGACTTTCCTATAGTGATTTATTACTAATGTTTCCAATGCAATCTTATTTATCTTATTCGTAATAGTACGATGAGAAATCCTCTCCTCCACGATTTCTCTTCAATTTTTTGTCATGGTATCAAGTTCACAAGACAATTATGAAGAATGAAAAATAACCGAGAGAAAACATGCAGTAAATAATGTATCTTCTCAATATTACGAACCAGTTAAATAAGGTTACATTAGAAACATCAATAATAAATGACTAGTGTGAAGTTCAACTAAACAGAACTAGGACACTTGGATGAACGGTTTTGACATGTAGAAGGTGTTTGGAATTAGATTCTCCAATGCTCCCCCTTAATTACAACCACATAAAAAAATAAATTAAGATCTTTGGTGGTCTATATCTGAACTAGGCTTACAATTTAAAAATTTGACTTCAACTAGATTATAATTTGAAGGACTGCTTCATGAAGTGACAAAAAAAGTTGTTTTATAGGAAAGTCAAAAGAATTATAAGCGAACCCGATTTTTTCAAAAGTTTGGAACTCATCCAAGTTTTATATGAAATCAATTCAAATATAAAACATTTTTTGTGAATATAGAAAGTGAATTTTAAAAGGGAGGAGGTGTTTCATTCAAAATAGGAGTTTCATTTTAGAAAAAGGAAGTATTTTAAAAAGGAAGATATTTTTAAAAAAGGGGAATTTTAGTATTATTCGAAGGGGCTTCATTGATTGTTTTGAGAAGTCTAGTTGAAATCGGTGTTTCAGATTAATCACATCCTAGCGTTGTGATTAATCCGAAAGGCTAATATCAACATTATGGATCAAAAAAGTCTCATATCTAACAAGTATCATTGAAATTTAATTATTTTTTTATTCAAAGTGTTTTTTAAAAAGAACCTTCCAACTGTTACTAAAAAGGGGTGGTGCAAGTTATCAATTTTTTTTTAATTGGGGTTTTGTTATTGAAAGAAAACAAAGGCTTTATTATTATTTTTTTTTAAATAAGAGGACGTTGCATTGTTTCAATCAGCTCTGGGCATTGTGTTTTTTCTGTAAAAGCCTTTGTGAAAGTGTCGCCATTGTGAAAATTTGTAGACCCATTTTTTTCGAAGTTGAGCAACAAAGAAGCTATGACAAAGATGTTTTTGTTCCAGAAAACTGTTATGTATGCAAGTGCATTTTCTTGTTAAGCTATAGTTAGCCAATTCTAAACAAATGGGAAAATCCAAGAGGCTGAGAAGGTCAAGGCGACACCTAGAGATGTTTGAGGTCTTTTTAGATTTGGAAATGAAGAGGAAAAATGACGTCTTTGCATTAAAATGAATAAAATAATATGTGGATGACAACATTATTTCCCTCATTTCAACTTCCAAGACAACCAAGGAGGCTTGGGATACCCTTGAGAGGAGTTTTGGTGTAAGGGGGGGTATTCAAGTTGAAGATGAAGGTGGATCTATAGCAGCAAATCTACAATGAAATGAAAATTTGGTGAATCCCACTGTGCTCAGCCAAAAATGGATGATGAGTGAAGATTTTACAAAAGAAGTAGAGAAGGAGCACATATGTGTTTGTGAACCCCATTGTGCACAACCACAAGTGGAAGAAAATTTGGTGAAACCAACAAAAAAGCTTGTTGATGAAAATTTGGTGATTCTAGCAGTAGAGCTTGCTGATGACAATTTATCGAAACATGAAACAAAGTTTGTTGATGAAAATTGGGTGAATCCGATGACAATTCTTGTTGATGAGAATTTTGTGAATCCAGCAACAAAGCTTGTTGGAGAAAATTTGAAGAATCCAACAATAGAGCTTGTTGATGATAGTGAAACTCCTATTGGAGTAGTCAATGCTATGGTAAGTCTAGAAATTAATATTGTTGACATAAACTTTGATGAAGACTTGTTGACTAATGATGAATAGTTGCAAATAACACAATAGAAACATCATATTGACATGATGTTATTCAATGAGAGAAGCCCACTTGAGTCTGAAAACCATGTGGAAGGCTACTTGTTTGTAACAAGACATGTTAGTAAAGAAGTGAAAGATATAGCTATAGAAACATAAATAGAGATAGAGGCAGAGGCAGTGAAGGAAGCAGAACAAGAGAAAGCTCTTTGTTGAAAATAGCAACAAGAAAATCCTAATTTCATTTTTCCTCGAATTAAATTGGGAATTAATTTGTAATTGTATTCTCATAGCAACTTGTAGAAGTTAACTAAGTTAAGTTGACTTAGTTGGCTTAGTAAATTTGAGTTTGAAGTCTATCTAGAGTCATGTAGAGTGATCCATAAATTTTAGGGGCCCAGGTTGAGTTCTTATTGAATTGTAATTATTTAATTTAGCTTAACTGAGTTAAATTCAGTTAAACTAGTTCCAACTATTGGAGGAACTAGTGAGTGGTCAAGTGACTTAAATTGGATTTAATTCACATATAGTGGTCAATCAGATAACTGATAATTCACTCAAAATAGCTCATTCATGTCAGCTTAGATGAATACCCAGTTGAGATTAGAGTTCAGGGACAATGTCCTATCAGTTGTAAATTCATCTAAATAAAACAAGTCATGCACGCAAAAAGTAGAAGACCTATGGATGGATTCTGCAGTCATGAGTTAGGAATTTCCCAATTAAATATGTGCTAATTCCCTTGGAAAAAACGAAATGAAGTAGGAGCATGGGAGGCATCATAATTGGCTAAGTATTAGCTTGATTTGTTTTGTGAAGCAGTGAGATAGTTTGTGCTTGTGCAAATATTGTTCGGGTTGAACAATCATTGTATTTTCTTCTCGGATCTTTTGATAAATGCAATATACAGATAGCGGGGTTTTTAGCTGTTATTTTCCTAATAAAAATATTGTGTTATGTGCGATTGAAATTCTTCCTTTTCTGCTTCGAGATTTCATCGATCAATTTTTATTTCTGCTGATGAGTAGAGTATATTCAAGTCTTTTGATTTAGCATATTACATAAAAATTTTGAATTGAAAGTAAAAATCTACATGGTATCAGAATTGAAGTCACTATAGAAGAGGAGAATATGAGTTCGTTGTGCAGGTGAAATTAAATTTGCAGTTTCATACTTCAGATTTAGCAGGATGTCGTTCTATGGTTTGAGACTTGAGTATGTCCTGGAAAGCAGCTCGAATTACATTCCCTGGAAGAATAAGATGGAGGCAGTGTTGGAAGACAACAATATGAAGGAATTCATAGATCATGATATTCAGAAGACTCCATCATCTGATGATAAAGATTGGGTTGAATCGAGAAAGTGTGTGGCAAAGGCGAGAAGGATTATCCTAGAAGGAGTTCAAGATCATAATGTCTCAAATATCCACAGTAGGGAAACTCCATTTGCAATGTGGAAGGAATTGAAAGACCTGTTTCAAAATAGCAGTCAACAGGAAGTTGGCATTGAAGGACAAGCTCCAAAAGATCAAGATGGAGAAGGATGACTCAGTTATGAAGTACTTGACCAAGTTTGCCCAATTTTGAGATTAGCTTGGAAGTGTCGAGGTTATTGTGGTAGAAGACGATCTGGTGACCCTAGGCCTTCTAGGACTTCCCTAGAGCTAGCACAACTTCCAAGACATAATTAATGGGAGGGAGAAGCTACCAGAGTGGGAGTGATTGTGGTCTGACATGGTACAGGAAGAGATTTGACTAAACACCCGAGACAAATGCTCATCAAAGCATGATGATGAGGAGAATTGTGTCGTAGCTGGGAAGGTGATGAAAGGGAAGGGGAAGTCATCCAATTCTGAATCATACTCTATTCAGGGCAATAAGAACAAGGACATGCCGAAAATCAAGTGTTTTCACTGTCACGAGCTAGGACACTATGCCACAAAGTGTTTGCACAAGAAGGCTGGTAAGAAGTCCTCAGGAGGAGAAGTATCTCATATCAAGATGAGTTATCATGGGAGGTATAGCACGATCAACATTAGTAATGCCACCGTTTAGAGGGATTCTGGTCTCCCCTCATATTGAGAGATGTCTTGTATGTTCTGGGTTTGAAGAAGAACTTGGTTTATGTTGCATGTTGGAGGATCGTAGCTATGATGTGATATTGGTAAGTGAAAGGATTTTCTTCGTCACATAGCCACATGACAAGTGAAGAAGATTGGATTTTGAGCGAAGATCCTCTACAAATTAGAGGTAGAAGACTACGTTGCTTTGAGCACTAAAGTAGAGAAGGTGCAAAGTCGAGGGACTGGTGAGCTGTGGCATAGAATATTTGGTCACTTGCACCATGGAGCTTTGAAGTTCATGCAACAAATTTCTAGAGGAATTCCCAAGGGGACACTAGAGCAGAGAAACATATGCAAAGGATGTAGATTGAGGAAGTACGCCAAAGCTTCCTTTCATGACAAAGATAGTTGAGCGGAAGCGATTCTTAATCGAGTTCACTCTAATGTGTGTGGACCATTCTCGATAACATCCATGACCAAACACATGTATTATGTAATATTTGTTGATGATTTTTCTCGTAAGTGTTGGATTTTCTTCATGCAGAAGAAAGATAAAACATGCGTTAAGTTTTGTGAATTTAAAGCACTTGTCGAGAAAGATACTGTTAGGAAATTTAAAGCTCTCAAAAGTGATAATAGTGGAGAATAGGTGTTGAATGAATTCAAGAACTTCTGTACTTTAGAAGGCATTTGACAAGAGTTGATAACACCTCATTACCCTAGAAAAATGGGGTGGCTAAAAGGAAGAACAAAAGTATTGTGGGAGTGACAAGGGTGATGTTACATGATTAGGACCTACCATTACACTTGTGGGTTGAAGCATGAAACATAGATGTTTATTTGCAAAACAAAATCCCTCATTAAATTCTCATGATGAGTACACTAGAAGAGGATTTTTCATGGAAGAAAAAAGATGTGTCACACTTCAAGATCTTTGGTTCATCAATCTACTTCCATGTTACCAAAGATGCATGGAAAAATCTATTGCTAACATGTCAGTTGGTCATATTTGTGGGGTACACTAATACACCTCAAAACTATCAATTGTACCTGCCAACCGACAGGATGAGAGTGGTTCGCAAAGATGTGAAGTTCAATGAAGAGAAGGCCATGTAATGTTCCCTTGAGAGGGAGATTTAACTACATGAAGTTGAGGAGGTTTTAGCTCCAAAGGAGAAACCTCAAGATGATGTGGAACAACGACATGCAGAGGAGGAGGGAGTGGAAATAACCACTCATGCAAAGATTTCCAGAGATGGGAGGAAGAGGCTGACAGGTCATTACATGATGTTAGAGAGAATCTGTGAGCACCCACATCAGAGCGTAGGCAGAGGATTTCACCAGGGAGGTACACTAGCTACATGGCTTTGATGAGTGAGAGTGTCGAGATTGAGTCATCCTCTTTCGAGGAAGAAGTGCACAAACTAGTGTGGGTTGATGCCATGGTTGAGAAGTATGACTCCATTATCAAAAATAGTGTTTGGGAAGTGGTCCTAAGACTAGCAGACAAGTCAGTGGTGAGTTCCAGATGGATTTAAAATGTAAAGCAAGTAGCAGATGGTAGGGTTCACTCAGGTGGAGGGAATTGATTATGATGATATGTTTTATCATGTAGAAAGGTACTCATCAATCAGATCTATCCTATCATTGTCAGCGTAGATGAGAAGGAAGATACAAAACATGTATGTAAATACAACATTTCAAAACGAAATGATTGAGGAAGAGGTGTATATTGAGTAGCCTGAAGAATTTCATACCTTCAACAGAGATTCGCATGTGTACAAATTCAAGCGAGTGTTGTATGGACCGAAACAAGCACCCTGTGCTTGGTACACCAGGATTGATACTTATTTCATCAGGTTGGGCTTCACCAAAAGTGAAGTAGATGTGAACCTTTACCATATTCTGGTTGAAGGTAAATTGTTGATTATTGTTTTATATGTCAATGATTTGATTTTGACAGGTGATGAGAAGTTGACCAAGTCTTGAAAAGAGGAACTTACAAGAGAGTTTGAGATGAAGGACTTGGGGCTCATGCATTAATTTCTTGGTATGGAAGTATGGCAAGGATATGAGGAACTATTTGTCTCTCAGGGCAAGTATGCCAACGAGATACTGAAGAAGTTCCACATGGAGAGAAACAAACCCATGGAGACTCCTCTAGATTGTAGCTGGAGGAAGGAGGATGCTACTTTAGGTGAAATAGTGGAGGCTACTATTTATAGACAACTTGTAGGTTCACTTATGTATTTGGTGAAAAAATGACCATAAATGTGTTATGTAGTTAACCAACTTAGTCAAGCCATGGCTAAGCCAACCAAAGTATATTGGAAGGCAACTAAACATGTGGTGAGATACATCAGAGGCACCACTTAGTTTGGTCATTGGTACAGATGGACAGACATAGTGAAGATTCAATGCTTCACAAATGCAGAATGGGCAGGGATTCCATCCAATTGGAAGAGCACATCAGGGGGGATCTTCAGTATTGGGTCGGCAACAATTTCTTGGTACAACATGAAGCAGAGATCAGTTGCACTTAGTTCAGTAGAAGCAGAGTACACGACTGCTAGTTAAGAAACTTGAGAGGCTATTTGGATGAGAAATATTATTGTTGGTTTTTTTGGTCAACAGATGGATCAAGTAATGATTTACTATGACAGTTAGGGTTATATCAAACTCTCTGAGAATCCAATTTTTCATGATCGGTCCAAGCATATTGACATCTAATATCACCATCTTCGAGGTTGTGTGTAGAGGAGAATCATGTTGTTGGAGTACATTCCTACAGAGGAGTAGGATGCAAATATTTTGACAAAGGGATTGTCAAAATGAAAATTCAAGTTTCACAGAGGTAGGATCAGGGTAGAAGATAATCCCATTCTTGTTGAGAGGAAGTGTTAAAAATAACAACAAGAAAGTCCTAATTTAATTTGTCCTTGAATTAAATTAAGAATTAAATTGTAATCTTATTCTCATAACAACTTGTAGCAATTAACTAAGTTAAGTTGACTTAGTTGGCTCAATAAATTCAAGTTGGAAGTCTATCTAGAGTCATGTAGATTTATCCCTAAATTTTAGGGACCAGGTTGAGTTCTTACTGAGTTGTAATTATTTAATTCAGTTTAACAGAGTTAAATTCAATTAAACTGAGTTAAATTCAGCTAAACTAGTTCTAACTATTGGAGGAATTGGTGAGTGGTCAAGTGAATTAAATTGGTTTTAATTCACAGGTAGTGATCAATCATATAATTGGTAATTCACTCAAAATAGCTCATGCAAGTAAGTTTTGATGAAGGCCCAATTGAGATTAGAGTTTAGGGATAGTGTACTATCCTTCATAAATTCACTTAAATTAAACAAGTGATGCATGCAATCAATAGTAGGCCTGTGGATGGATAGCACATTTATGAGTGAGGAATTTCCCAATTGAATATGGGCTAATTCCCTTACAAACTACTCAATGAAGTAGGAGCTTGGCAGGCAAGCAATTTGGCTAAGTATTGGCTTGAGCTGGTTTGTGAAGTAGTGAGATAGTTTGTACTTGTGCAGATATTGTTTGGTTTGAACAAGCGTTATATTTTATTCTTATATCTTATGGTTAATGCAATATACAAAAAGCAGGGTTTTTAGCTGTTTCTTTGCCTAGAAAAATATTGTGTTATGTGTGATTGAAATTCTTCCTTTTATGCTTCATGATTTCATTGGTCAATTTTTGTTTATGTTGATGAGTAAAGTAGATTCAAATCTTTGGTTTATCATATTACATAAACAATTTGAATATATAGTAAACATATACACTCTCGTTTCAGAGCAGAAGGAAGAGAACCAATGTGATTCTGCAAATGTTTTAAAACTTACCATTGATTTCCAATGTGGAGATAAACACGATGATTATAAAGAAGAGTTAAATTTCCTTGAAGCATGTTTTGCAACACCATGTATAGATGAGGTATGCACAGAAGCTGTATAAATGAATGTTGAAGACAACATGCATGATGAACACATCAATGAAATTTTCAGGTACTGGAGTCTTGAAGAGATGAAATTTTCTTATGGTCTTATGTTGCAGCAGATTGATGATGAAAATAACACAACAAAAGATGACATGTGGCAGCAATCCACATATAAGACAATTTGTGAAGAAGACCAGGACATGCTTTGACAACCTATAAAAATAGAAGACCTACACGAGCAAATGAAGAAGCTAAAATTTGAATCCTACAAGAAGAAGTAAAAAATGAAACAATTTAGAGGCTACAAAATTTGGAAGAAGAGGAGAAGAAAAGTATATCTAGTTGAACTCATTTTTTAAATTGTAAGCCTAGCTTAGACATAAACCAATAGATATCTTAATTAAATTTTCTATGTGGTTGTAATTAAGGGGGAGTGTTGGAGAATATAAGTCCAACCACCTGTTAGGTGTCCTAGTCCAGTTTAGTCGAGTTTCACTCCAGTCATTTGTTAGTTATGTTTATAATGTAATCTTGTTTAATTGATTCATAATATTGAGAAGAAAAATCCTCTATGCCACGTTTCTCTCCATTCTTTGTGAGATATATGCAATTTTAATTTAGCATTAATAATTGTTATATGGATGCTATGGATTTAACTTTCGTAAAATGTTTTAGAATATTTAATGGTTGAAATGAGGTTTATGGAAATTTTGTATTCATAAACCATGGTATTGTAACAAAGTCTATTTTATAGATTAAGATTCTCCATGATAAAGTGGAGCTTAACCTCCATGGTTAAGAATCTTATAACTTATTTTGTTTTTTGTTTTTTATTATTATACTAAATTAGATATATTTAACTTATATATTAATTCTTTTATGGTTAATGATTTTAATATTATTTTAAAGAAGTTATAATTTAGTTGATTTTTACTATTTTTTTAAGCTTCGCAACATATGATTTTTGAAATTTTAGAAACTCGAAATCTATGCTAAAGTAAGTGTTTTAATACATATTATGGATTTGTCTATAGACATTTAACATTTTATATATATCACTGAGCCTATATACACACTAATTAAACATAAATATACATTTTTAAACTAACATGGCACAAGATTCTTAACCATGGAAATTCAACCATACAATATCATAAAGATTTTTAACCTATAGATAAGCTTTGTTACAATAATATGGGCTAAGACTATGACTTATTAAGACAATATACTTAAAAAGTGATAACTCATGTCTATATTACATTTTGGCATAACTATTTTGGAAATAAATTTCAATTTTAAGGTTAGTGCAAATGATATTATAAAAAGGTAGAAGGTAAATACCCACCAACCACCTAATAATTACTATCTATAATTAAATTAAAATTCTTAAAATCCTCACTAAATTTGTAAATTTTGATAATTTGGCTAAGGTTGTTTTTTATTTTTGAAGTGTTTCTTAAACAACTTTTGGTTTGATGATATTTTTATGGTTGAAATTTGTTTTTAATGTATAAATCATAGGAACCCCTTAAAAATCTTCTAAAACCAATATAATTATAAAAAAACTAATAAATCAAATTTATAATTTCCACAAATTTCTTAAAAAAACAAAAATATAACGCATCTAGAAATAAAACGGTCAATAATACGGTCAGTAATATTTTTACTTATCGCTATTAAAGTGAAGATCAGCCTCGCCGACATGTAGAATTTTGAATTACTCAATTATACATTTATATGGTATCAAGACAAGAAAACAATTTTCAACATTGCAACACCAACTTTGATATGAAGTACGGAAGTTACATAAATGTTAGTGTCAAAATCCTATCGAGTATCTTTCTATACAGGCCGGTCAATGTAATAATCTTTGCCGGTGTCATTACCGACCGCATCCCACAAAAGTCAAGTAAAACGTCAATCTTACACGGTAGTCGATTGAATTTCAATTATGTTACCGCGATTAAATCTTTTGGAGGAAGACGATAAAACAGTTTTCAACCTTGCAACACCAACTTTGATGTGAAGTATGGAAGTTTGATCATTTTTTTCCAAAACACAATAATAATGAATTGGACAAACGGTTAAGTTTGTACACCGTTTCACGGAAACGCTTTAACATGTTAGGTAAATAGCGTTCGTCTTTTTTCTATTTTGCTATCTAAATTTACTTACTGTGGAGAGAGAAAACCAACACTATTTACCTCACAGTTCAGAGAGCAATTACATTTCTATAGAAATGGAAATAGGAGTTTCCCGTTTGAGGACTTCGCGCTTCCATTCATAGCATATTCTTCAGTGTCAAGTCATTCCATTAAATATTTGTACATCACAGACTTTATAACAACATAATTGTTTGTGTCAAAATCCTATCCATATAGGCCCGTCAATGTACTAATGTTTGGCGGTGTCATGGCCGACCGCATGCCGCAAAGTCAAGTAAAACGTCAATCTTACACGGTAGTCGATTGAATTTCAATTATGTTACAGCGATTAGATCTCATATGACACGTCATAAATTGTTTGAAGGAATATTTTGCGAAAAAGATGTAGAATTTATTCGTAGTACATTTTGGCATACGTAAGAGTGGACTATACTTTTGTAATACAGGTTGTTGTGAGAAATCCACACTTAAATTCCTTGTAAATTTAAATAAAGAAATTATGACCACACTTATCTCTTTTAAGTGAGTCCATGTTCCTAACTTAAAAAAAAGAGTTCACATAATTGAAGTGATGGGGATTTTTAAGGCAATTGTTAATGAGCTAAAGTGACTATTTTTCCAGCAAAGTTTTGTATGGACGGTTTTACATCAAGAAATTTTAAATAAGACGAAATTTTGTATTAACGGTTTTATATCAGAAATTTTAAATAAGAGATATGCTTTTAATTAGATTTCCTTTAATCGTGTCTACAGGGAAGAAAACATGCTGGTGAATTGTTATATCAAACTATACTTTAAATGACCACAAGTACCTAGCACATGCAAGCACCATAAATGTGATTTAGGATATTTTTATTATTTAGTAGTGTATTATTAATAACATTAGCTTGTTATAATATTTTTAGGGTGTATTGAGTTTATATTATTTTGTTGTTTTCTTGTAATTTTAATTTTAATTCTTGTAATTTTAATTTTCTAATTTTATGGAAATCTTATTTTTAATTTTAGATTGGCTCAGTAAGCTTCCATGAGACATAATTCTCTTGGTAGAGGACAATTAATATTGTTGTGTTACTGCTATGTCCAATGATGCTAGAATTGATGCAGTTGTTCGTCATTTGCATAGGAGGGGAGGGTTGAACAAATCTCCGATTAATATTGTTATGTTTCATTGTGTGGAGCTTTCATTATGTGAAGGAAGCTTCTTTTGCACACTGAAAGCTCCACATAATACTTATATCTATGGAAGTGGCACAAAAGATGAAATGTTGTTAGTGCAACAATGTATCCACCCCTGGTGTGTTTAACACGGCTATTGAGAGATTATTCACTAATCAATTTTGCACTTGATCAAAACATTTATACACTTGTTTCGTGGAGAATTTGACCAATTTAAAAGAAATGGATGATACTAATGTGAATCTCTCCACCTTCACTCAACCTCAGGTCCACACCTTTGCTTTCCATTCTTTTAGAGGACTACTTCACATGCCAGTTGTGTGTTATTAAACACCAGATCATGCCTTGATTTAATGCTCTTTTTCAAGTGCTTGTTGGCTAATGAAGTTTCTAAGAGAGTAGTTTCCATAGTAGTTTCATTGTGAATAATTCATAAATAGTACTTTAACTAAATGTAAGGGCTTGGTGTGTTTGTCTCAATACCCATGTCAATATGTCCTCCTAAGCAAGGCAAGGAAGATGGTATTATCATAGGCCTTAGAGCCAACATAGTATCAAAGTCAAGCCTCTAAAATAAATTCAAATGTTTCATAGGGTCAATCTCAAAGCGTTCATGGTTTTCAACAATAGTTAACTAAGGGTTTGACATGGCAACCAATGTTAGGTATGAAGATAACTAGAAGGACCCTCAAATTTTCTCCTATGTAAAGTTTGGATTATAGATTTTGTATAACAAAATAAATAGTAGAACATTGTGAACTCCATAGTTATTCTTCCTACATTATATCTCATTTCCTTATAACTCCATTACGTGAAAAAATCTAGGGAATAGAGGATCATCTTGAAAGGGGTAAATGATCTCCCAATTCCCCATTTGTAAGAGAATAAGACAAAAAGGGAGATGTGGGTTGCACCCACGAAAATGTACCAAAGTGACAACCAAAACCAAAACATGGTACTAAGGGATAATTTCAACAACAACAAAATGTCCAAGGGAGAAAATGTGACTTCCTACTTTATTAGTCTCGCTACAAGATGAGATAACAGTCATAGCGGAGATAGTTCTTGATATTGAATTAGTTTATACAACCTTGAATGGCTTTATGAAGTAGTGAGATGTCTTTGTTAAATGCATCATAGGACAAGAGCATCTTTCCACATTGGAATTTTTGTGGGATAATTTCATGTAGGAAGAGATTTGAGAAAGGTCTTAGCGGGGAGACCAAAAGAAGACGAGTGAGGATGAAGAGAACCTAGCTCTAGCATCTAAGAGTAGGAGAAAGGTCATGAAAGGCTTCACTTAATGAGCTACATCAAGAAAAATATGTTAGACATAAAAAATGTAAAATGTTTTTCTTACCAGTAGTGAGGAAATTATGCCATCTAGTGCCTTAACAAGAATAAGAACAAACAAAAGAAGCAGGTCACTACTCCAACTAAGATGGACATGTGTGTAGCCAAAATTGAGGATGAGTTTTCACACGTAACATTTCTCTCGAGTTCACTGGCCACTGGTGTGTGCCATGTTGATAGTGGCACTTCATGTCATGTGATTGGAGTGTGAGATTACTTTAATTGTCTAAACATTGTTTGGATTTACACATTAAACTTGGTGACAATGCCAATATAAGCTAGCAGGCAATTGAACTGTCAAATTTCAAATGGATTCTAGAAAGCCTTACTGGTGAGGGATTAATATAAATTATAGGGTTAAACAAGAATTTTATCTTTTTTGAACAATTGAGGAAAAAGGTGATGTGGTGAATTTTGGAAAGTGAAGGTGTATATTTGTCCCAAGGGTTCATGTCTGAGCATAACAACAGTGCTTGGAGTAATAAGGAAAAAGTCATACAAACTTTAGTTTTGGAAATGGAAAGCATTAGTGAGTAGAAACAATGGAAACCATGACTTGAAGGAGTTGTGGCATAGGATGATGCCACAAATTCACCATGGGGCACTAAAAGTGCTCAGAGATATTGTAATAAGTCTTCCATCATTAACTATAGATCAACATGAGGTGTGAAAAGGGTGTGTCATGGGAAAGTACACCAAGGCCATGCTTCTGAGTAGGGATAGCATGTCTAAGGGATCTTTAACTTCATTCATTAAAATGTATGTGGGACCATGTTAGTCATGCATATTAGAGGGTTCAAATACTATGTGACCTTCATAGATGACCATTCCAGGCACACTTGGATCTATTTTATGAAGACGAGGGATAAGGTATTTAGTCAGTTCCAAGAGTTTAAAGTTATTGTGGAGAACTAAATGGGGAGAAATACTAAGGAGCTTATATCTGACAATGGAGGTGAGTATAGCTCGAATAACTTTAAGGCGTTTTGTGCAATTCTTGGAATAAAAAGGAAGCTAATAGTTCCATATGACCCACAAAAAAATGGAGTATTATAGAGGAACAACAAATCCATTGTTGGGGAAGCAAAAAAAATTCTTAACGATCAGGATCTGAATATGTTTTTCTGGGTAGAAGCATGTAACATGATAGTTTATTTTAAAAATATGAGTCCACACAAAGTGTTGGGGAATATCATCCCTAAATAGGCATACAAAAGAAGACCAAGTTGAAGCCTACAACAGAGATAGGAATTTGTGCTTGGTACTATGAAACTTTAATGGCTTATTGAATTGATATTAATGGACTCATGAAAACAATGGAATAGAGAGATGTGAAATTTAAGGAGGATAGGACTTTCAAAATTTCTTATGGATTGGTGT
Organism: Pinus taeda; assembly: GCA_000404065.3. Classification (NCBI taxonomy): domain Eukaryota; kingdom Viridiplantae; phylum Streptophyta; class Pinopsida; order Pinales; family Pinaceae; genus Pinus; species Pinus taeda. The sequence goes on along the minus strand of APFE030500746.1, from coordinate 3,691 downwards.
TAGTCGAGGTACATGTTCATTAGAAGGAAGCCACAATAGAGGAATGGAGAGAACCATTACAAATTGTAGGACCAAAGACAACTGCTTAGGACAAACAACATGAGAAGGATGCTTCATTACCAACATTGAGATTTCCACGAAGAAAGTGTACTATGAGGGAAGTTTAGGACTAAGTGGATTCACCTATAATTTCAACAAGGGAAAGCTTGAGCCACAATGAATTTCCAACTACATGGCTTTTATGAGTGATTTGATAAAAGTTGATCCTTCTAGTTTTCCAGAGGCATCTAAGAAGTAGTTGTGGCAGGATGCCATGGTGGAAGAATATTCTTCCAGCGTGAAGAATGATGTATATGAGGTTGTCCCATGTCTTGAAGGTAAATCAATGGCAGGATCTATAAAATCAAATATGGTGTTAATCATATAGTTGACAAGTTAAAATCCTTGTTTGTGGCTAAGGGGTTCTCTCATAGGGAGGGAATTAAATATCATAATACTTTCACCCCTATATTAGGTATTCCTCCATCATGGTTGTGATTTCCATTGTTGTAGAGATGGATTGGAAAATCCATCTTATGGATGTTAAGATGGAATTTCTTAATTGTATAATCGAGGAATAGGTCTATATAGAGAAGCCAAAGGGTGTTCAGGTGCATGGGAGGGATTTCCATGTATGTAGACTAGGGAGAGTTTTGTATTGACTAAAGCAAGCACCACATGAATGGTATTATATGATAAACAACTATCTTCTAGGTGATGGCTCCATTAAGAGTGTTAGGGTCCAACCCTAACCCCCTTATTTATGTCATGGGATCACGTCATAATCAAGAGTCAATAAAGCCCATATTAATCATTGTAAGTGGTTAACCCGCAATTAATGACGGGACCACAGTTAGTTGCAAATGGGCGGTAGTATTAGATAGAGGGTAAATGGGCGGTGGTATTAGATAGACGGTATTAATAAAACCCACGGTATTGGCCCGTGGTATTGCATGTATGAGTCATATATAAAGGATAGAGACTCCCTGCGAGGAGCATCGTGTCTTATTTTGTAATCGAGCTCTGCTCTATTGGAGGTTGCCCCCTCGAAGAGGCAAGTGAACATTACTCTCTGAATAATAAAATCATTGCTATTCTGTCTTCTGGGTATCTTTTCTTCGCATATTCTATGTTTTGGGTATCTTTTCTTTGCATATTCTGTATTTGGGTATCATTTGCAGGTTAAGAGCATAACAAGTGGTATCAGA
>APFE030500743.1:0-16732 GCA_000404065.3 Pinus taeda | reverse complement strand
TATGCGATGGATGTACCCAGGACTGAATGCTACTTTCATAGCCTTAATCCCGAAATCAGAGGAGTCCAATAAGCCTGAAAAGTACAGACCAATAGCCCTATGCAACATCATCTACAAGATTGTTTCGAAGGTGGTTGCGTTACGATTAAAACCAGTGCTTCCTCTCATCATCTCTCCAGAATAGTCGGGCTATGTGGAAGGACGTCAAATCACAGACGGAATCATACTCACCCATGAGATTATCCATTCCCTCAAGCAATCAAAAAGACCAGGTATGCTTCTAAAAATCGATCTCTCGAAAGCTTTTGATAGCATAAGCTGGGAATACATGCAAAAAGTTTTAAAAGCTTTTGGTTTTGATAATGCGTGGATTCGTTGGGTCAGCAGCCTTATCTCCTCTGCCTTTTTCTCCATCCTCATCAATGGAATTCCGACCTCAACTTTCCGCTCCTATAGAGGCATAAGACAAGGGGACCCCCTCTCGCCTTTCCTTTTCATTATTATGGCGGAGGGCCTAGGCCGTTGCATTAAAAATGCCATTCAAGCTCAGGATCTCAAAGGCATCACCCTCCACAATGCCCCCACTGTCTCTCACCAACAATTCGTTGACGACAATATGATTTTTGGTTACCCCTCTGTCCATGAAGCCCGCACTCTAAACTCTCTGCTCAGTCTCTTCTCTAAAGCTTCGGGAACTCTCATAAACAAAGCCAAATCCCAGATCTTTTTCTTTAATACCCACCCATCCACCCAGCGGGCCATTGCTCGCATTCTCGGTTTTTCAATTGCTTCTCTGCCCTCTAAATACCTCGGCGCTCCTCTCTTTGAATTTGCCAGGAAGCATTCTTCCTGGTCCTCCCTTCTGGAAAATTTAGAAGCAAAGCTATCCCTATGGACTCTCCGCTCTCTAAATATGGCCAGTCGTGTAGTTCTAGTTAAAGTTGTACTGCAATCAATGCCGCTTTACCTTTTTTCCATTCTGGCAGCTCCAAAATGGGTCCTCAAAGCTATTAAAAAGTTACAGAGAAATTTCCTATGGGGCAGCTCTGGTCCCAACAGGAAATGGGCTCTTGTTAAGTGGGAGAAAGCATGCCTACCAAAAATTGGAGGAGGGATTGGACTACGGGATCCTGAACACAGTAACATCATCATGGGAGCAAAATTTTGGTGGAAATGGCTAACATTTCCAGATACCCAATGGGCACAAATATGGACAATGAAATATGCCAACAATCTGCCTCTGGAGGAGCGGGTAAGAATGACATAAATCAGTAAAGGTTCCTCCATTTGGAACTCCGCAATTACAAACAAGGACCTTATTCAAAAGCATAGCTTCTGGGAAGTTAAGAATGGATGTTTGGCACGATTCTGGACGGACTCTTGGCAACAATTACCCTGCATAAACAACATCATCCAAGACATTCCCAATCAGGATCCCATACAACAGGAAAAAATTAATCAATTATGGACCACCAATAAAACCTCAGATCATAGGGAATGGAAGGTAACTAGTGCTATCTTACCTTATGGCGCAGCTGAGACCCAAGAAGCGTTAGCAGAGGAGCTAAAAAAGAGAAGAATACTTAAGGAGGACGGCCCAGATTCACTACGTTGGGGTTATGAAGAAAAAGGAACGTTCACATCCAAAGAAGCCTACCATATTCTTATAAAAGGAAATTACATAAAAGACAAAATATGGGAAAGAATCTGGCAACCTCCCATATGGTCGAAGATCTCCACATTTCTCTGGCTGCTGACGCACAACAGAATTCTTACCTGGGACAATCTCAGAAAGAGGAAATTTGCTGGACCCTCAATATGCCTTAACTGCAAAATCGAGGAGGAATCAGCAGCTCATCTTATGCACCTATGTCCCCTCAGTCGCCGGATATGGGAGAAAGTCTCTTTTCGCTGCCAGAAGGAAGTTACAGTCCAGGGTGACATAAACGCTACACTTCGATCATGGCCACAGCAGCCATATCAGTGTAAGATACTCAATACTCTCTGGCAACTCATCCCAGGTATAGTAATGTGGAATATATGGAAAGAAAGAAATAGGAGAGTGTTCAAAGATCAGGTTATGGATATGGAGCAAGTTTGGAATATTATCAAGCAGAACCTTCAGGAAACTCTATTACTCAAAAGCTGGTCCCAGGAGGATTTTCCTTCAAGTAATCAAGAGCAGGCAATTTGGAACAACTGGCTATTCCAAATAACCTCTCTCAATTCAGCTCAAGCAACCTCTGTCACGAAAGTAGCAAAAACCATCACCACCTGGTCCCCTCCCCCTGAAAACACATATATCCTCAACTTCGATGGAGCCTCCAAAGGCAATCCAGGCATCACAGGATATGGAGGAATTATAAGAAACTCTCAGGGAAACTCTCTAAAAATCTACTTTGGATCAATAGGATGGAACACTAACAATGCAGCAGAGCTGGAAGGATTATGGCAAGGACTTCAAATTGCCCAACTTCAGAGTTTCTTCCCCCTCATTGTGGAAGGAGACTCTCAAATCCTAATTAACATGGCTATCAAAATTCAGCAAGGATCCCCAGCCCAGAAGGTCAGTAAGAGTTGGAGGTTGGCCACCAGACTTGAATCTCTCCAAACCTGGCTTCAGAACAACCAAGCCACCACTTTCAAGCACACCAGACGTGAAGGGAACAAGGTTGCTGACTTCTTGGCCAATCTTGGAGTAAAACAATGCAAGGAGCATCAGGAAGGAACCCATCAGGTTATTGCTTCAGCTTCGGAACGAGCAACCTTCCAGGAATTACTTAACAGTGATATGCAGCTAGAAGCAAAGGAGTACCCGGATGCGGGTGACAAGTGGCAAGAGGCTGCCCATGTGATGGACACGCGAAGCCTTCGGCGTGAAGGCAACCTGTCCGGAGAGGTATGAATTCCATTAACTGCGCATTGAAGGGCATTCAATGCCATTTCCTCTGCTCGAGTTATCAAGGAATGCAGACAGAGGCAAACAGAATGTTGGGGTTCAGTTTGACAGGCTTACCTGTTAAGGCCAGGGTTTTCGACTCTGTTTTACATGAGAAAGAAGCTCTGCGGGCAGGGGAGAAGAGAGTAAGTGAGTGTAAGCGAAGAGGCCATCTCGCTTACTGGTCCAGGAAGCCGAACTGGTTCAGAGGCGGTAGTTGTTTTAAGATTTGGCCCCCATTGTCATATTTCCTCACGGCGAAGCTTGTTCAGAAAACCCAGTTGCAATTCTATAGCTTCAGGATGCCTCTCAGAGGTCATGCTTCGCCCAGCAGGGGCAGACATTCCGGTAAGAAGGCGGATTCTAGGGGCAGAGGAACACATACTCCGCAGAGGATTTCACCGCTGGCCTGTGTCTCGCCCAGTTCTCCGGGCTCTGATGAATCCGACTCGGATATCATCAACTCTGTGCAGACGATAAGATTCAACTACATTCGACGCAGCAACAAGCCAATTATTTCTGCAATTATCACAGTGGTTTTTTCGGAGGAAAATGACGCAGTAGGCAAGGGAAAAGGAATCTCCAAGGAGCAGGGGTCTAGCTCCACCAATTCCTCTCAGAATGGCAGCCAGGAGGAAAGCTCCTACCTGCCCTCCTCTCAGAGCAAGCTCGAGGAGGACAACACTGGCTTTCAATCCAAGGAGCAGACTAAGGCTCTCCGAGAGATTTGCAGCCTTATGGACATGGAGACAAACAGTTCAGATGCCAAGAAGTTTCCTGAGGATGTCAAGAAGCCGGAACGCTTCTTCGATGGTCGCCTGTACCCTGTTCTCCCTCCAGGTATTCTGAAACTGGAGGACATTCCTGCAGGCATGGAAATTGATTTTGTTCCGGACCCAGAACGTGAGGAGGCGGAATGGAAGGCCGAGCAGGAAGAGGCTATGCAGAAGGCTAATGAGGACCAAGCGGATGCAGAAGCAAGGCAGGCGTAAGGTAATCCTCCTGCGATTTTTTGGTTTTCAGTTTTGTACGAGGGACATCCGCGCTCAGACCGTCCCTGCTCTTTTGATGGCGGGTGGCAACAATGCCCACCCGGGTAGCGTCCAGCACGCCACCAGGACTCAGGCGCCGTCGCCACATGTGCTCCGCCCGGATAGTCGACGTGTTGACTTTCCAGCCTACATCTCCTATCAGGCATCTTGTCTCTGTCTAGTCACTATTTTGTCTATGTTTTTGCTAATTCCAGGATGTAATGTTTAAATTTTGTAAACTGGAAGGGTATTGGTGGAAACAGGCAATGTATCAAGCCTGTAATCTCAGTTTTTGCTTTGTTAAACCAGTCAGGGAGCAGTTCACGTGCTCTCAGAGGTCTCGACCTCTTGTAAATATCCTTTTCTTTTCTTAATATAATAGCTTAGCATTTGCCCAGAAAAAAAAAAAAAAATATTAGTATATACTTAAAATATATTAAAAATAAAACAATTTTAGTTTGTTTTGATAAGTCGTGATGTATATGGGATGTAATATTTTAATATAATTAGTATAATTCGATATCATTTAATTTTTTTTGTTATATCATGAAAAATTAGTTTTGATGGTTAAAACGTGTTATTTGATCTTATATATAACTCATTTATATTCAAATATACAATTTGAACAACAAAAAATAACAGATTTTATTTTATACTCTAAAAAAATTTAAACTTAAAACATCTATACTGATATATATAATCATTGATATCAATTCTTTAAAAATTACATGTAATCTAACTTAGAATAAAAATAACATAAAAGTCATTCTAATAACAAAAATACTTATAACGCAGAAGAATTTTATTGTTCGAATCCTTTAAAATATTAAGGTTAGAATAGTCGACCTAATGACAAAGTGTATCAAAAATCTCAAAACCAACCATGGAGGAACTTTGATCTCTGCCATTTTCTTCACGTTATTAGTCCCTGCTTCCTGCCACATAGGACTATTAGTAATCGGTTTTAGTTCCTGGCATTAGTCATTGTTCAAATTAACCTAAATCTTTTATCTGTGACTCATAAAATACGGTTGCAATTAACCTAAATCTTTTATCTGTGACTCATAAAATACGGTTGCTCAATATATCGATTGATGTAATAATTTGCAAGACAATTCACATTTTTTATTATCTTATTTGGCCTTTGGGGCTATATTGTTCATATAGTTTGCAGGTTCAATGGATTTACTTGATTCATATTTTCGAAACAAGAACCAATGTCACCATTAGTTAATAGACATTAAATATTAGGTTTAAATATTAAGTTTTTTTTGTTTGGTTCATAAAATATATATTCTGTCGTAAATACCCGACACCACACACAACATGGTTGTGTGCATGTAATGGTATGGTGTGTGCAACTAGAGTTAACTGAAGCCATTCACTAAAGCAGCTAGCCCCATGTCGTTCACTCTATGCATGAAGTTGTTAACATAAGTGCTTCACTTGCAATAGCTCCAAACCAGAAATATCTAGCGTGTTTAACCTGCAATAGCTCTAAACCAGAAATATCTAGCGTGGTTGACCTGCAATAGCTCTAGATTTTGCTTCACTGAAGTTGCTAGCCCTCTATCATTCACTCTTTGCATGAACCCATTAACAAAAGCGCTTGACCAACAATAGATTCAAACCAAAAAGATCTAGTGCACCTAACCTGCAGTAGCTCCAGAGTTGGCTTCACTAAAGAACCTAGCCCCGTGTCATTTACTCCCCGCATGAAGTTGTTAACAAAAATGTTTTACCTGCAATAACTCCAAACCATAAAGATCCAATGCTATTTTATTGCAATAACTACAGAGTTGTACCTCTATTTGTGATTCTCTAATCAAGTGGCTAACCATAAAGATCCAGTGCGCTTCATGGTTCTATATATGGAATGCAAAAGGAAGATCATCTTATCACTGATGGAAAGACAAGGATTTGACTTTTTCTCTGCTTAGTTCAGGCTAACAAGTGTCTAGCTCCTCTCTCTCTTAAGTATAGAAATACTTGACTAATTGCTCCTCGGTATGGAACTGCTTCACTGACTTCTCCTGAGACTACATCAACTGCTTTTGTTTCTTCCTCCACTTATGTCTCTCACTAGTGTTACCAAAATACCATAGAAAAATCCTCCATAATATAAATGGAGAATTAGGTGACATTTCTCTTTAATGGTAAGCCTTAGCTTCTTAGTTCTATACTTGCAATGAAATTGTTATTGTACTTGCAATGAAATTTTGATTACAATGAACTTATTTGTATGCACTGTTTATCGGTATTCCATATACAAGTTGTTGAGTCAATTTTGTACAAAGGAAATTCCTCGTTTGAAAATATTTCATTGAACCTTGCGAGTGGAATGTATTGAAAGAGCTTGCTTGCGCTCTTTTCTAAAAGAAACAAAAAGAGGTTTTTTTCTAAAATAAATATCTTTAATTTAAGCTTTTACCACTTGTTTTGGAAAGAGCTTGTTAACGGAGTGAGTGAAAAATCTTTTTTTCTAAGAGAAATATCTTTAATTTAAGCTTTTACCACTTGTTTTGGAAAGAGATTATTAACGGAATGAGTGAAAATTCTTTATTTATTAACCATTACAACTCCATGCGGACAAAAATGTGAATTGTTGCTTTGTTGTTGACCTTAAAATCTTACCGAACTAGCCTAGCGGTTTTATTCTCTACGACCTTCCAAGCTACTTGCCACCATCCAAGCTATTGAGTTTTCTCTGCGACCTTCCCAAGCGACTTGCTAAAATGGTTTCAAATATGGTGATATCATTTTTTTTTGGTGAGGATTCTCTAATTGTGAAAATGGGTCTTGTTGAATGTGAGATTAGGATAGAAAATGTTATGAAGAGACTCATGGAATGATGGAATTGTATCACCTTTTGGGCAGCCTAATGGTAATGAAAGATGTGTTGGAGATAGGCATGGTGTACTAAACAGACCAAGTTTTGATAAAGCAGAAGAGGGGGCCCAAACACGACTAGAAGAAAGTCGAATAGCATGTCAAAGTCTCAATGTGTGTTATGTTTGCAACGGAATGACATCAAAATTGCAATGCTTCACTTTAAACTTTTGCAGGCTTATAGCTTTCCACCACATGTATAGATACAACCATGTAATCACTAATTCAATTATTCATTAGATGTGCTATCGACTAACTAGAAAGGATACTTCCATGCAACCACAGAGAATTCATATTAACCCTAGCTAAATATGTGTAGGCGAAATGCTCGATGTAGATTCTGGTTTGTTTATAACAGTTTACAGCGAACATCGATCCTTTCACCTTTAATCGCTTGATTTAGACCCACAAAAAAATTGTAACTTTATGTTATCATGTTATCTCGGACGCTACTTGATTTAGTAGTTGTCTATACTTGGCCTTGTTTGAAAGAGGGTTAGTGCTTACAAAACTTTGTTCGGTATCTTGGATAAAGTTACATTCATGGGTGCTTTCAACTCCTACCCCATAGCACCTGTCCTCTGATACCTAGAGGAATCCAAGGAAACATAGTGACAAAGCAATGTTTGTCGAAGTGACAGTCCTATTTTTGCATATTTTTTAGATATAGACCTAGATCCCTACCATGTTACCCAATGTTACTCAGTTAATTCCATTCGTGAAGCAATTGATTAATTTACATAACCTTCTCTATTAATTCCATTGGTGAAGCAATTGATTGAGTCACGTAGACCCTTGCTTAGGGAGACAAAGATTTGAAAAAAAAAAAGCTATGTATTTATCGTCCATTACATGCATGTCGCCCTTGTAACATAATGGACAAGTGGCCAAGATAAGGATATTCATATTTTGTCGTCATTTCCCTGTAGTGTCATTGATATTTAAGTAAAGTAATTAAAATATCATAATTTGTGTAGTTGCAATTTATGTTTAATTCAATTATTAATTGATGATTAAGAATTATTTCATTTGACATGTCTTTTACATTACAGGTGTCTTTTCTGCAGGAAACTTTGTCAAAAGCAACACAACTCTGGTTGTTATAGCAAGTATGCTTCCATATTTTGAATTTTTAGCTTTTCTTAACTTCTTGCATTTGCCTCTGAGGGCTGAGTTCCTACATGAGAAGAGCATATTCGAATATTGACATCAATTAAGAATCCAGAGTTTCTTTCATATTTGTATGCTGTAAGAAACCTAATGTATACGATGGTCCATGCCAAAAAATCTTAGCCTCATGCTAAAATTGATGCTGAATGACACTTTTGTTGGGTTTACCTGGGCGAGGAAAGTCGACAATTGTTCATCGAAATATTTATTTAAATCTTTTGAACAATTCCAACAGGTTGTGTATCTGGTTTTTTTTTTGTTGGTATAATTTAAATATTGAGGGCATTTCCTTTTTCAATTCTATTTGCATTTCTCTATGACTTAAATTTGTGCTAACTAACCAAATTCATGAGTCAAGCTAGCCGATTGGAGGCGCAAGTTCTGCCATCAAAGCAGGCGGAGGTGATAACGACAACGACTGCTATCACTGAAGTTCTGAATGACGATCTTGGTTGATTTATGCTAAGCATGCAGAGGTGATAACGATAACGACTGCCATCACTGAGGTTCTGAATGACAGTCTTCGGTTGATTTATGCTCAACCTAGTTTGCAATTTTTTTATGTTCTAGCTTTCAAGTACGGTGATAAAGTAATAACCATAAAAATTGCTTGACAATTACCCAACAGAGATGGGTTAAAGTTGCACCAAATTGCATCTGACATTGTTTTTCATATCCCTTATTTCAGTCAGTGCATAGTTGAAACTTTTTATTTATTTAAAATGTTCTATAATAAGTTGAAAGGCCTTGCTTGAGCGGAGCTCAGTTAGATGAGTAATGGCATCTTCGCGCAGGCAAGGTGACACCTTTTTGCATAGGTAAGGTCTTACCTTTTGCATGGTTTGTACTCCCAAGTAGTTGGTGCTGGGACATTTGTGCTACCAGACACTAGATACAGGACATGAAACGGCAAAACCGAAATAGGGCCAAAGTGTTTTCGGCAAAGAACCATACCATTGCACAAGAAGAAATAATTTAGTGACTCCAAATATTTCAATCTTCTAAATCAGCCATAAATATAATGTCACTGCTACAAGTCAAATCTCATTCACAACATAACGTACTTGTGTAATTTTTACCTTTTCTTTAAAAATCTTATGGATGTGTTTTTCGAATTCTGCTATGAGCAGGAAAACGCTATTTTTGGGCCATTTCTTGGAGAAATGCCATGGTGGGGTATGGTTACTAGCAGCTAGGCAAGACTTCGTCATCTTTGAGGATCTGCGAAGCGAAGGTTATCTCAGGATGCACTATAGACAAATTGTTGTGATTTACCTGAGCCTGGTGAAACAAAGTTCACTTACCTGACCTAATGAGAAAACCTCTTTTTCTTTTTATTTTCATCTTCAATGAAACTTATTGTTTCTTGAAATTTATGATTAATTTTGGTAGGATGTTTATTTCCAAAAGAAAATTGAGTCCATTTTAAATTTTTTCGGAAGATTTTACTAATGAAGTTGGGTTTCAATGGTAGTGTCGTCTACAAAGTATTAATCATTTCTATGTTCAAAAATTGAATCGACTTAGAAATTTGAAATTGTCTTTTTTTAATAAATTTATTTCTGTTTTTATTCACATTTAACTAAATCATCCCTTTCATTTTGAAGTAAGTTAAATTTTTGATAGATTCACTTTTTATCTTTTTATCCAGTCATCTCTTTTTTTGAAGTGGATTAACCCAATAAATCGCAGAAGGATTTTTTTTTCTATGCGAAGGCATATTCAGATTTAATAAAGTTTTGTTTAGTGGCTGAGGAATTGTTTCGATGGAAAAAATGGCTGGAATCGGGGCAAAAAAACTTGCACCAGAAGTGTTTAATCATGTTTTTGATGGTAAAAATTGATTCAGCACTATCAAAAACTTCTAGCAAAATCTTAAAGTTTGATAGCTGTAACCTGTATTTACAAAAATCCCTGCCAAATTTTATGAAAATTTTGCAAATTTCCATAATTATCAAAACAAAAAAACAGTCTAATTAGACTACAGCTTTTTTGCCTATAATTTGGCTCCACATATTTCTTATAATGAGACAAGAAGTTACTATTTTGTCCTTAGAATATACATAATATACATATGTGTGGGAGAATGAAATCATTTTACTTTAGTTATGTTTCCTCATTTTCCGTGGACTTTTCCAAAAATTCGAAGCTATTCATAACAGTTTAAAAAACATATCCCAGATGTTATTTGCTTGTCCAGAAGTTGTATTTATGTCACTACTATTTAGAAATTATGTTAATGTCGTTATTATAAAATGAAGTTGTATTTATGTCATTACTATTAAGAAATTATGTTAATGTCCTTATTATAAAATGTTGATTGTAGCGTCAAAAAGAACAAAATCCTCATCCATTACTAAAGTGTTGATTTTTCATTTTCAATTTTTTTTAGAGTGAAAAATCTATTTAGTATTATATTGAATTAATATAAGAGTAAATATGAGATACAGCATGAGCTAAATAAACTAGTATCCATGAGGAGATATAGAGTCGAAAGACTTACAGATAAAAGCCATCGTCGTAATGAATAACATGATCATAGCATATAGTCTGTCAAAAATGTATGGAACTAATACAGATATGAATATATAAAAAGCCAAAAAGAGAGTTTCAGAGAAACATATCCGGAAAGAAGAAAAAAAGCAAAAAGGTCATATGAAGGTCATCCTGAACCAACAAAAATGAATCCCAATAACGTAAAACAAATTATGTAATGGCATCGCAAAAATAGTGTCTTGTTTCCTTGAAGGCATTCAATATTGAGCCTTTCTTGCTTGACTTTCATGTAATGGAAGCTTCTATTTTAGAGTCATGAACGTCCACCATGACTTTTGTCCACTCTTTTGACAAGATGAAAACACTTGGTTCTCACGCAATAGATTATTGTTGAGATTGCTGCTCATATATTTGTGTAGTTTTTCTCTCAGCGGCCTTCTTTGCGGTCTGTTTAGCACCCATAATTTTTAGTAGCTACAAGAAGGTAAGGTGACTTTGTAAAGTTCCCACTTATCCTTTCCCGGTCACTATAATTGCCTTGCCTTGCTCTGAGGATACTTGAGCTTTTGATTTTGCTCCTGTAGCTCCAGGACATTAGGAAGAACTATCTCTTCCACATCAGACAGCTTGCACTGTTTCTTTAGAGTAAAAATTTCATTATATTTTCTCTTCATCAGATCTCCTATCGGTGAATTGTCATTTGGGTCTGCACACATCTGGACAACCTTTTCATCCAAGTCCTTTATTTTATTGTACTTTATCCTATTATCCGCTTCTTTCTGTCTAAGCTGAGTAGCTCCAGTTGAATTCTTAACTGAGCTGCCTCGCTTGATGGGTGGGCAGGCTAGATTGACACAACACACTGTAAATCAACCAACCTAGCTTTTTTATGGTTCTCTATGAACCTATAACCTTCGAACCTAGGGCCTTGATCTATGTTTCTACATACCGTACCACCCTTTCCCTTGCTGCCTTGGAACAGATTCTGCTTTAACAGGGTTAAAAGACACAGTTCCCCTTCCCTTGCTGTCTTCGAACAGATTCTGCTTTAACAGGGGTCAAAAGCCAGTTCCGGGTTAATTACTGCCCCACTCAAGGTCCCTTGCTGCCTTGTAACAAATCATGCTTTAACAAGGTCAAAAGACACAGTTCCGGGTCAATTACTGCCCCACTCCAGGCAGGGACTTGCTGCCCATGTTGTCTTTTGCCTTATCGTCATTTAGCTTGAAGTAATTTCTGAAGTATTTATCACTTGGTGTTGCAATTCTTGTTGAGAATTTGGAAAATAGACCGAAGGGAAGCGAACGAGCAATCCCGTGGGAAAGTTCAACGCCGTAACCGTTTGCACCGTCGAAGGTTTGAAGTTATTTCGCAGCGGGTATCACCGGACGAAAGCCCGAGAAGTGTAAAGGCGTTGAGATTTATGGGTGTAGGCAAAGTTTAAAAAGGTTTATTCGAAAAAGGAGTGGTTTATAATGAGATTTTTTGGAGATTCTGGTGATGGAATCCGGCGGAAGAAATGAGGTTAAATCTTGATTTTCAGCAGTTAAAATGGATTTTTAACTGCATATTTGGATTCAGCACCCTGAAAAACGCTGAGACCTTTTGATTGTGCAAAAACTAGCTATCAAAATTGGGATTCCAATAAATTGCTGCCGGATTTTGACCGGAAAAATCCGCCAGAAAAGCTTTTAAAAAGTATCATTATAGACAACTGTTTCGAAAAAGGGTAAGTTACAAGGTTAGAAAATATTCATTCAAGAGGAGTTTTTATGAAACAAATTGCATGGTTACTTAAAAGGGGATTCATAAAGGATTCTGGTTTTTTTTTAAAAAGCTTTTTGCAAAATTCATTCTAAAGATTGCTTTAACGAATATTTAAAAGAGGAAAAAAATAAAGTTGTTTTTCCTTATTAAAGGAAAAGGAGCATGGTATGGAGGCTTATAAAGGAAGACCATAAGAGGGCAAATTTAAATGTTGTGAATGGACTTTATTTGAAAAAGTTATTTAAAAGTGTTTGTTTTGTTTGTTTGTTTGTTTCTTTTACGGTGAAAGTGTATGAAATATTGGTGTTTGAAATATTTTGTGGGAGGTGTTTTTGGAAAGCAAGTTTAATGCTTTGCAAAGTTTGTTAGTGTACAATTTTTTTTGGCGTTTTGTTAGGCATGATAATGTTTTGGGTTAAGATTGTGTTTTATAGGGACATATATTCAAAATATATATATATTTTTTCTGGGAGTGATATGGAAGATAGCTTCATGCAATCAGGAAAACAATTATAAAACAGAGGAAAGACAACAATCATGGGTCACAAAGTGTAACTAAAGCATATTAAGAAAATGAATCGAAAAAGAAACGAAAAGATCATTCTCATCTTTAGAGAAGTGCAGGCCATAGCCAAGGAATTGAGAAGTCTAGTAGAAGATGAAGGAGAGATCGAGGGTGATTGGTGTAACTTAGATCTACTATCACCACCTATGTTCACTAGGAAATATTTTGATTTTTGGATTATCAAAATGTTAACTTTTTTCGAGCTAAAGAGTTAATTGTGTACTAGTATCATAACTCATATGATGGTGTATGTGATGCTTTAGCATTGCATTTTATAAAACAAGGATTGTATGAAATTGTTTTATGCAAGGTAGCAAAAGCTACAACTTCCAAGGAAGCATGGAAGATTCTGGAAGCTAAATTTGGTGTGGGTGGGTAATCAAGTCTAAGATAATACCATTGAACACTCTGTTGTAATAGTGCTTGAAGATAAAAATGAAGGTGGATTTATAGTAATGAATCTACAAAAGATGAAGAGTTTTGTGAATCTCACTTGAAAGTGGATCATGATGTTGATGATGTGTTATCGAAAACATTTGAGTTTGGTATAGATAATGCTATCAATGCATAAGAAATTGATTCAGTAGATCTAGCAATTGAAATTGTTGATGTTAGCTTTGATGAAGAACAATGAACTAGTGATGAGTGGTTGCAGATGATGGAACATAAACGTCTTATTGATATGCTATTATTTGGCGAAAGAAACCCACTTGTGTTTGGAAACAAAGTGGAAGAAAGCTTATTTGCAAAAGCAAAGGTGGAGAATCAAGGTTATGAGGCATCAACAAAGTCAAAGAAGGAAGAAGAGAAGAAAGCTCGTATTGCAGAGCAGAATCAACAAAACCAATATGGTTCCGAAGATTTTTGTTCATGTGAATTTAACATTGATTTTGAGTGTGCAAATGTTAAAAGAAACCAAGATGAAATAACAAAATTTGAAGAAGAATTAAAGTCCCATGAAACATGGTTTGAAACACCATGTGTTGATGATGTCTGCATAGAAGTTGCAGTAATGAATGTTGAAGACGACATGGAAGATGTTGAATATGATAAAGTCAATGAAAGTTTCATGTATTTGAGTCCTCAAGAGATAAAATTCTATTATGAAATTATGTTGCAGCAAATTGATAATCAGAGGATTGATGATGAAAACAAACTATAGAAGATCATAAGTGGCAACAATCCACATACAAGCAATTTTTGGAAGACTTAGAGGATATCCATCGGGAGCCTAAAATGATTTTCTATATTTTTATGGTAAACAAAGATATCCCGATAGAATAAATACATCAAACAAAGAAACTCAAATTTAGATCTTACAACAAAGGACAAAGATGACACAGTTTAGAGGATACATGATTTGGAAAAAAACAAAAAATAAATCCAGCTAAAGAACTGATGTCAAAGTATTTCGAATCATTGTAAACCTCGCTGAGACTTAGACCAATAATCATATTTAAGTTATAATAAATTAAAGTTAAAATTGTCACTCATAGTGATGGAGAGGTGTTAAAAATAATTACTCTCGCCACTTAACATTTAATTAACTCACCGTACACCGCCTCACCGCCATAGCCTACTCAGATTTGAAGGGGCACCACCGCCATGCCCTGTCCAGCGTCGAAGGAATGTCACCGCCATAACTCTTTGAACATGAAGAGAAAGTAACCGATTTAATTTTTTTTTTTATAAATGTAAATGAAGCATAGAAGCAACATGCACAGTCC
This sequence comes from Pinus taeda, assembly GCA_000404065.3. Lineage (NCBI taxonomy): Eukaryota > Viridiplantae > Streptophyta > Pinopsida > Pinales > Pinaceae > Pinus > Pinus taeda. The sequence continues at coordinate 2,149 of APFE030500743.1, read as the reverse complement.
CAGTGGTTGTAATACCATTGTCATTTCATAGTTATGTAAATGAATCGCAGGTTTTTTTGTTAGTAACTGTAGCTACCTTTTGTTTCTCTATGTCAGAGCTATGTACTCTGACCTTCTGGCCATTTGAGCTGTGTGCTATGATACTTTCATGCCCTACAACTCAACGTTTCTCTTACTTTCACTGAAAAATATAAAAAGTCATAAAAAATCTGATTGCAATTACGAACATCTCTATTTTCAAGTATGCTACAGATTCTTTGGACAGCACACACGAACCATCAGTTCTGTGTGACACAAACAGATTAAAACGGCTTCAAAAACAATTAAAAATTCATTTGCGATAAACCAAGCAAACTTTCCGCCAACAAAACACAGTGAGCCAACAAGATAAATTATAGTAAATGTATCATAGTCAAAACGACTTCAACATCAATTATAGTCAATGTATCATATCCATCGATGCAAATAGTTTTATTAAGAATGTACGATGCACAAACTAGCAATACGGTGGTTTTATCTATTCAGTTTTATTTGGTTATAGGAATATTCACCGTATTAACTCACCGTACACCGCCTCCTCAGAATTAGAGAAACAGTCCTTGGAGCATGGACTAAGGTCTCTCCTGAAGTAGTATGGGAAGGTGCTAGAACCAGGTTTCCACACCTTAGAAATGTCTGACGAGTTCAAGTTGTTTGTGGTTCGACTCTACATTCTCTGCTTAGTTCAGGCTAACAAGTGTCTAGCTCCTCTCTCTCTTAAGTATAGAAATACTTGACTAATTGCTCCTCGGTATGGAACTGCTTCACTGACTTCTCCTAAGACTACATCAACTGCCTTTGTTTCTTCCTCCACTGATGTCTCTCATTAGATGTTCCTTGAGAATAAATATTCAAAAGGAAGGGGACATGGTGTATGAAGAGCGTGGAGTGTGGAGGGGAAGTCAACATTCTCAATATGCAGAAGGGGTAGTGAACAATGAAAGGATTTCTTGCACTTCTGCATTCCGCCCAAATTAAAAATATGATTAAATATTCCTACATTTTTCACAATCCGTGAGTGAATGCATAAACATTTTTTTTCATTATCTTAAATCAATTTAAATAATAAAAACATGACAAACACTAGCAATTTTTTTTTTTTTTGAATAAAACACTTATTTTTCCAAGAAGTTCTTATTCTTCCTAAGATCAAAACATTTTATATCAAGCAACTATATAGTGAGAAATCAGAATTGCCCAAAATAAATATTTCAATTTCATTTCGAAATATGGAAAAAAAATTCATTATGCACAATAGGGAGATATGGCGAAAGAAAAATAAAAGTCCTCCCCGTATGGCCACAACACAAATTTAAAATGCTAAAACAATCATTATTATTTGAGATTCATAACAGATAGAACTACTAAAATTTGAAAACCTTTAATTACATTTCTGTTATATATTCTTGGCAAAAGTATGCATGGCATAATATAGGAACTCAAAGCATAAGTCTCAAACATTAAGCACTGTAGAGCCTCTAACTTGCACCTAATTATCCATCATTACCTATAGCGTTTCCTCACTTATCCTTCTCTTTTGCCCTATTTTCCTCATAAACTAAGGATTTCTTTGACTTAGACTTTTCAAACTCCAAGTCAAACTCCTGCAGGATGAAAATCCATTTCGAGTACTTGCCCTCCAGCAATTGCTTAGTCAAAATGTAGATCATAGGGTTGCAATCAGAAATAACTGTAGTCTTACGTAGTAAAATGTAATGATGAAAACGTTGGACAGCTTGAACAGCTGCCAATGCCAATTTCTCCACATGTGAGTATGTTAGCTCAGTTGGATTTAACGTTAGACTAAGGTAATATATCACATGTTCAGTACCGAATTCATCTTCCTGAACTAACACCATTCTGATGGTGGAATGGGAGGCGGCGAGATACAAGAAGTAATCCTGGTTGTAGTTGGGAGGATGCAACAACAGTGCATGGGTCAACGCATATTTTAGTGCATCAAAAGATTTCTCAGCTATCTTGTCCCAAAATAATGAACTATTCTGCTTCAACAACCGGGTAAAACCCTTTGTGATCTCGGCGTAGTTAGGGATGAATCGACGTAAAAAGTTTTCTTTCCCTTGCAAACTTTGGAGTTGGTGAAGACTTG
>APFE030500731.1:0-17552 GCA_000404065.3 Pinus taeda | reverse complement strand
AACTCGGTCTAACACCTATATTTTTATTAGGCGCAAAAATATAACGACTATTGCACCAACAAATTGCACAAACATCAGGATCCCCTTATCTTTTTAATCATTTAAAGCATCAGTTATATTTTGATTATAAAATTATCAATCAAACATAGTTATTATTTTAGTAGTTATTTTTTTATTAACTAGCACAATTATATTAATAAATATGGTTGATAAATGTTGATAGATGTGTATCAACAATATTTATAAATACACATTAATACATATTTATATAAACTTTAGTATACAATATTTTCTATTTATATATATCAAATGTATGTTATTGTGCATATTACTATATTAATGTATTTAAATGCAAATCCATATATTAATGTATTTAAATGTGCATTAATGTACTTTAGTGTGTTTACATTACTCTTATGTACACTAATGTATATTAACAAAAGTATATTGATGTATAGTAATATGTATTAACGTACATTAAACCACTTTACAATGGTTAATGTGGTTGATATAGTCGAATGTTTCATTTGTATGTACCAATGATAAATTTAAAACAATATAAATAACAAGGATTAATATAAAAAACTTTGCAGTTATAATCCCTTTTTATTTTAATATTAATCCATTGGGTTTATAATATCAATCCCTTGTGTTTAATACTAAAACCACAAGGGATTATAAACCCAATTGTCTACACCAAGAAAGAAGGAATCCATCTCATAATCATTGTTCTTTATGTTGATGATGTTTTTAACACATGTAACGACCCTATTATTTCAATCCTTATGAAGTGAAGTCTTGATAAGGAGTTTATAGTGATAAAATTAGGATATTTGCATTATTTCCTTGGCCTCTACATAATGTAAACCAAGGAAGGAGGTTTTCTTTCTGAATCTAAGTACGCATGTGACCTTATTCACCTTTTTGACATGGAAGATTGTAAATTAGTTCCTTCTCCCTTTTAATTTGGAGTCAAACTTACTGCCATATGCACTACATCCAAATCTAATGCAACTTTGGACTACTAGTTAGTTAATACCCTCTTATTTTTTACTCACACCAATATTGATATTTTATTTGATGTTCTTATTGTTTCCTGGTATATGAAAACACCACATGAAATTCATTAGAAAGAAGCAATAATGACACTTTGATATAATCGAGGTATAATACAATTTGGGATATATTATAGTTTAGTTGGGACTCCTTTATTGGTTTGTTCTACTCATTTAGATTGCTTGGTGCCCCTGATGATTATGTCTACTATAGGTTATATTTTGAATTTTGGTTCCGAACTTGTCACTTGGGCTTGTAAAAGTAATAGGATATTTTCTCTTTCTTTAGCAGAAGTTGAGTACCAAGAAATGATTAATCTAAGTCAAGAAGCATTGTGGCTTTGGAAAATCCTTTCAAATTTTCGATTTTAGTAGCAACATGTAACCACCCTCTAGTGTCATAATCAATGTTAAGCTAACCAAAAATCCAATTCAACATAAGGGAAACAAACACATTGTGATACAAATGCATTTCATCATAAATTTCATTCACGTTCGAGTTATTGGAGTGCTCTTTTTCCCTATACATGATCAAGTTGCAAACATTTTCATAAAATCTCATATAGAAGCAATTTTTTCTAAACTCTGATTTATGTTAGATGTTAAGGAAGTTGTCATTAAGGGGGGATAGGCTCTAATGCCTCCTCCTTTCTACTATTGTGTCACATTTTTGAATTCTTCAATCTTATCCCAAGTGGTTCTTAAAGGGGATGTTAAGAGAATTAGACACTTAGGAGTTAGTTAAGTTCAACTTGGTATTATTTGTGTATTAGGTAAAAGTGTGTTTCATAGTGTGTTTTAGTATGCATGATTTGCATTGTAATTCAATGATCATGATATGTTCTAGATATAAAGTGATTCAACAACTCATATGTTTGTCAATACTAAGGGCTATTTTTTTGGCTTCACACTTGATTGGTCCATGATCACTATTTAAAGAGCATGGAGGGCCATGGTTGATGATAGCTTGTGAGAACTCTCTTATGTAAAAGAAATTGCATTAATTAAATTGCCTCAAGTGGCTTCTTCAGTTGGGGATATGGAGTGTTTCCCTCTTAAAATGTTTTAACTATGTAAAAATATTGGTGTCATATCTTTGATCTAATTGTGTGAGTGGTCATTGAAAGTGTTTGTCCTGTATGTAATACCATGTTTACCCGAACAAACTATAGTTTCCATGTCTTGTTTATGTTCTCCCACTTCGATAGGGTCTTCCGTGACATCTCTTGTTACTTCTACAATATTAGAATATTTTTTTTCTCATATTATAGTAGGAACTTCATGAAAGAATCCTATACTTTGTGGCTCAACTCAATGATGATTAATGTTGTAACATATCTCAAAATTCTTTAAACCTGGTCACTGTTACAATTCTAAGAATAATGATATTATCCCAACAAACATCATCCTTCCTATTCATAAAAAGTTGATAATTTTAATCTTGTGTCATGATATCATAGTTCATAGTTTACTTGACTTAAATTTTTTCTTAAAACGTTTCAACGTAATATCCCATCACTTTTGATCTACACGTAATCTCATTCTCATCTTAACAAGCCAAAAGTCATAATTTTCACTGCTCAATATGAGAATAACTCAATCACCTCAACCCCATCCTCTATATATAATCTCTACTTAGCGTTTTCCTTAACATAACAATTTAAAACCCGTTTTCAATAAATATCCTAACAAATTGTGCGTAATAACGATGCTTAGATGATATTATGATGATATGTTTTTTTAATCATCATTATTTATAAAGTGAAAATGGAAATCCGAACTCCACAAAAGTTTCTCCAAACGAATCCTTTTAAGTCTCCCAACGACACCTAGAATTCTTCTTAGATCCACCATGGTGGCTCACAGTGGCGGCTAGGGCTCACAACACCTTCTAGATATGTCGGTAGCAGCAAAAAAAATCCGATCACACTTCATATGAAAACCTCGATCTGCTGCATTCCTTGGCAACAGGTAGATCAAATACAACCTCAACAGCTCTGATATGGTCAGCTCCTCTGATTCACAAGGATGACAGTCGGGGTTTTTCACTAAACAGAGTGACGGCTCTCCAAGTTGGTCACGACTTCCTCAACAGTAGTCGGTAACTCTGCCTCACTATAGTTAGCTACTCTTTTAGCTCTGGCACACTTGGTTCCTCTGGTTGCTGGTGTCCTCTGGCTCTGATGGCTTGCTTTCCCTGTGAATAGTTCATTGCTTCCCTTGAGCTTAAGTCGATTGCAGATTCTCGGAATATTTGGGAATTGGAGGGACATGGGCGTGGTCAATTTTTTGATCGTGCCCATGTCTGTATGATTCCCGAATATTCAAGGAATCTGCAATCGACTTAAGGATGCCCCATTTCTTCCATTACGTCTATTCAACATGCGGTGAACAGTAACGATGAGAATGTATTTTCTAACCACTACAGGTTTACAAACTAGCTATCAATTATTCTCTTTTCAAATTCTTTCACCTTTTTTTTCAGAGGGGTGGACCCTTTTGGAAGAAGCTCATATATATCAACATCAATTATGCTATACTACATTGTAGTTGCGTTATCAAACTGCAATTTTTTCATGTCAACATTAATTACAACATATTACATTGTAGTTGCGTCATTAGATGGCAACTTTTCATGTATCAACCGTGATTCAAACCCAGGTGAGGAAGTTATTAATGAACACTCCCAACCACCCAAGATAACATCCCCTACTCAAATTCTTTCACCTTATTAGTGAAGGATGGTTGGAATTTACTCACGTACCACTTTAATGAACCACACTATAACACAATTGAGCTACTGCTTTATAACATGAATTTATTCAATCAAATAGAACCAAAAACACTGATAAAAGACATACTAATTTTAACTCTTAGCTTTCACATGCATAACTAATTATTTCTAAATTTCAACTCTATATAAAATACCCGAACAATGAGCTAAATTACCCAAACTATGAAATAACTTGAAATAATTAACTCATTCCAAAATGTCAAGCTATTCCATTGACTATGAGCTAACTTGAAATTCTTATTTTTAAAATAAAATTTAATAATTTATATTTCAAAATTTTAATATTTTATAAAATAAAAAAAATAGTTTCTTTAATTTTTATACATTTATACATATCAAAACACAAGTATTTTTATGATATCAATTATATACACATTAATTACTTATTATTATAATTAATTGAAAATAACATTACCACCTCTACTCAATTTTACGGTTCCATCATTAAGTTATATTGATCAAATTGATAAACCTATGACCATCACGAGCAACTTTCTCGGTCAATTGGTACCATGAAACACAACATCATTCGATTGTATTAAATCACTACAACACGGGATATGAATGTGGACTTTTGAGTGACTATGTAGCGTTATAAGAGAGTATCTATTTAGAAAAGGTTGAGCTTTGGTTAGTAAAATTAACAATTTTTGAGAGAAATCTGAAACCATGTTGGCATCTGGTTAAGAAAAGTATTTTTTTTATTTAAAATAAATTACTAATGATTTAGTTATGGTATTTCAAAATTGTTTAGTAACATTTGGGAGAATGATTTTCAAAATAAAAAAATTAGTTTAACTGATTTTTAATTAGTGCAAAGCTTCAATTATAATAATAATAATTAAAAATTTTTTTATTATACTTTTATTTTATAGGAATAGAGATTTAACTTGTGTTATCTATTTTTCTATTGTATTTTTAAAAATATAATTTTGCTTATTTTTAGGTATTGAATATAGACTATGTTGTAACACATATATACGAATAAAATAACTATATAAATCACATTAGATGAAGACAATTTTTATGGAAAATTAGCTATTGTGATAAATATAATATAATTTCATTGTTTGTTATAAATGTAATATAATTTCATTGTTTGTTATATTATTTTTCAAAAAAAGCATTTTATTTCCTTGTATCATTATTTTAAAAAGACTTTTGAATTATCAACAACATTATAAATATGAACAACAAAATTCAGTTTTTGGTATTGGAATTGGAATTCAAGAAGTATTATAATATCTCAACTTTGATAAATTATTTTTATTTATACATCTATTTTTACATTTTTATTAACCGAAGAAACATGCATTATAATATGTCAAGCTGGATACATAGACTATGTCAATGAATAATGTAGATATTTGCGTTTGTTTGTTTTTGGTTTTTTAAATGTCGGCTAAAAGTTTAGATATATGTAATTATAATTTTTTATGGAATTTTATAATGATATGATATATCATTTATTTATAAGTGGATATTATTCTTTCATGACACTTAGATTTTTAAAGAAGATGTTTCATTATAATATTAAGGTTTTTAAAAGATTACAAACCAGCAAATGGGGTTGGAGTCTAAAAGTTCAGATATATATACTTATAAACTTTATTGTAATTTTATAATGATATAATATATTATTTATTCATAAGTGCATATTATTCTTGCATCACATTTTGATTTTTAAAGAATATGTTAGGTTATAATATTAAGCTTTTTAAAAGATTACAAACTAGCAAATGGGGTTTGAGTTTATTAGAAAGAAAGGCAGGTTAATAAAGAGAATTATTTTATTTTATTTTTATTTTTATTTTTTTATTGTTGAAAAATATGTTTTTAGAAGATTATTATATATTTTTTTCAAAAATTTTGTAGTTTTAATTTTTTTCAATATTTAATATGTATTTTCAATTATATATGGGTATTTTTTTATGTTGTTTTTCTTGATTTATTAGTTTATGAGTTTTTATTTGGTTTAAAACTTTCTACTTTCTTTCCCATATTTACTCTATGTAGTGGTGTTATTATTCATGTGTAAATAGTATTATTTATTCATTCTTGGATGAAATGTGTTCTCAAACCTCATGGCCGCTGCCACATGGAAGGAAGAGAAGAATGTTAAAAGTAGAGAATAAATAAAGAAACAAGAAGTGTGAGAAGAAAGGTAATATTATATATGTGGATTGAAAAATGTATAAACATTATTTTAACAAAAATACTTGAGGAAAAATCATATTTTGGCCATAACTATGGAATAAATTACTGAAGTTTAATTTTTTTATGAAAACTTTGCAAAGAGAATGTCTAGAGAAATTTCCTTGAATTCTAGTATGCAGTTTGGCATTAAACTCTCAAATAGAACAAAATGTAGTTTCAAAGAATGAAATTGTGCTCTTTTATAACTACTCTAATGACAAATAAGCACAGATAGTCAATAATATCATAAGATACAAGAAAACCTATAAAATTGTTTAGATATATTACAAATAACTTTAAGTGAAATTAGAAAAATGGTGCCAAATACATTAGTATAGGAAGCCTTTTGGTGATTTAGAAAATTATTTGTTAAACAAAAATGAATAAATATTTTATTCTTGTAAGGGAACCTAAATGAAAATTTATATGGAGAAGTGTCAATTGACCCATCTCTACTCTCCGTTTAGAACTTGCATTGAGAAGGGATGGCAACTTCTCTCTATTTTTCCCCAAGGAAAAACTCCACTATGTTTCAAATTAAGGATCTCAATGAAAATATGAATGAGACTGATCAATCAACTCTTCCCTTTTTATTAACAATGATAAGTTATGGCTTAAGTGAGAGAGGAGGCTTAAATCAAAACTAATGTGGACAACAAATAATTGAGCTTTCCCCATTGTGCCTCCATTGAGAAACTCTTTTTATGTACAATACATTATCTGGAATAAAATGTATATGGAAAAGATTTGGTCAACTAGTCCCCTTTCATCCCTCATGATGAATTTGGATATTTGCAGGATATAATTCGTAGAATAATGCTTATATGAAGAAGGGTTAATTGAGCCTTTTCATTTCATATTATAATGTTAAATTTATATATGTAATGAGTCTACCTAAGTAAAATATTATATGGAGAATATCAATTTACCCTTATCCATGATTCCCCTATGGAAACTGTTAGCTCTGCTATGCAACACTGATTTCTAATGCCAGAGAAAAGCTTGGCCTGCATGGTTGTCCTTAAAGGGGTTTCACATTTGGTCATTTTCCCTTTTCCTTCTACCTCGCTTTTTCTTTGCCACCTCCATTCCTATATTTTTCTCACAAACCCGACAGGTTAATCCCTTTTGACCCTAGCCCCAAGCGAAAAACCCCAAGCTCACCATAAAACCATATCATATGACCTCGCACACTCATGTCCACCATTGATCAGTCCCCGCCAATCCAACGGCTCTCATCGCGCCCGATAAAGTGACCCGTTTGATCATTTCCCACCGTCAGATCATCTCTCCTAAAATTCTACAGCATTCGCTTTCATCGCGCCGGTGATGTGATCGAATGTTATCGTGCGTTAAGAGCGGTTTTTCTCTCTCATCTGCTGCTATGTGTCAATCGTTGAGTGTCATCGCTTAGTCTTAGGCTTTTACCGCTTTACGCCTGAAAGCAGTGTGATAAAAACCATTTACCACTGACCAATCCACCCGCTTATTAAACGTCCATGCATCTTTGCTTCCTGATAACCGTTCGATCTGTCCGCTGTAGATATGACGACCCCAACTCACCCAGCTCTCACCGCGATCGGTAGCCTCCGTCGAGCCATCTTCGCTGCCCATTTCCTCAATCCAATGATCATCCTTCTCCCTCATCTCGACTGTCTGTTTTTCCATGCATTCCACGTCCTTAACCACTCTTTTTCCCGAAGAAGGAGATGACCAGCTCGCGAGTACCAGTCATAGTCATTCCCCGGCAACCACATTTAACAGAAAGCATGGCCAGGGGAGAATACGACAAGCACAACCCTGTAACTGAAATTTATCAGTCATGGACTCCATTGGTACGAGAATTCCAAAAACTAAAAAGGACAACGCATCACCTGAACATATCAGATTCACCCATTGAAGCAAGCAAACACAACCAGAGACTCCATTAGGCAATTAAATGTAGTTGGTGGTCAATTATGACCCCTCCATACCTAACGACCAAGTCCCTTGTAATGAAAATCTATAAATACTCAGAAACCAGATGTAATCAAGGTTGGGATTTGATGTAAGGTTCAACTTTTGGAGACTGTATATATTTTGTCACTTGCAACGTCTCATCTTGATTTTCAGCTAATACAAGCTTCTTTTGTTGTTAATTGCTCACTTTCCATTTTCCTCTGTTCTAAGCTTGTGCTTGATATGTTGTGTTCTTGATCTTTTGATGTTTAGCACTAGATAACTATCATCTTATCTCTGTTTTAGATTGTTGAATGTATCACTGAATAGGTAACTCAGGTTTCTTTTTATCTGATGCAAGAGACTTGTCATCATGTCTGTGCATTAGTAGAATAGATTTACAGGTTCCTTTACTAGTTTCAACCGGACATCACATGGTCTTGTGCATCTGCTGGTGTGGTTAGTATTCTCCATATTCACTTAATATCTAAAACTGTGAGCATTTGGTGGTCTAAAGCCTTGTAGTCTGAGGGTGTTCACGCATGTATGGAGTGAAACAAAGTAGAAGTGGTTATGGCTTGAACAAACCATCAGTCCTTCCATTGAACCTGCAATAATAGTTGAGTTTATATGTTACCAGGCATCTCCGAGCTACAACCTAGGAGAGTTTCTTGGAATCCTAACATAATTTCAGCCGTTGCCGGGGATAGGAGACTGAAGCTCAGCTTCCCTGGGAGAATGACACAGATCCAAATTTGATGATAGACAAAGTTTGGACACATTATTGGTTGTAATCATCTATCTGGCGAATATACTGGAGGATCAACCTTTTGGCGACTCCACATCACAGTTCTGGCTCAGTTTGTGAGGCATACTTGGATAAATCCTAAAAAATCAGCTGTTGACCTAGTGCCTGACCTTGAGAAGATTGTCAAGGAGAGGAAAACATCACAGAAAGGAGCATCAGTATTAGGTAAGCCTAAACAATCTTACGTATCTCTGTAAGAAAGGCTTGTAGCTGAGCATGTACATGTTGAAAATATAGAGCCTAGCACTATTAGTGAGGAAATATTTCTAGATATTCATAAAGCTCCTTGTTTAATAAGTTCCCCTTTGGATCTCAGTCCAAAGAAAACCTCCCCTATAGTCCATCAATTTCCTTCAGCCCTATCATTCATTTCTCAGCTCCTTACCTTCCAAACTGCCAGTACTCTTCCATCTACCCCAGTCATGGTAGGTCCACAAGCACCTACCAAAATGGAAAGAATCATAGCTGCTAGGTATGGACCCCTGGTCCTACCTGTTCCTTTGAATGGCATGCCCATAGCGGAATATCAGAAATACATGCCTAAGTTCACTAGTACAGAGGGAGTGACAACTAAAGAACACCTTTAGTCTTTTTATAGTTATGTTGATAACCTGGATATCAGTGAAGATGATGTGCGGATGAGAGTATTTATCCAAAGCCTTGACGGAGAGGCTAGAAAGTGGTTCAGAGAGCTGACTCCTAGGTCTATAACAGACATTGAAGCATTAGATGATGTGTTTTTAAAGAATTGGGGAGATAAGAAAGACCTGCTATATTACCATACTGAGTTTGGCAACCTCAAGAGGGAAAATGGGGAATCATTGTTTGATTTTAATAAAAGATTCAATCGTATGTATAGCAAGATACCAACTAAAGTAAAACCTACCCCCACCTCTGCCAAACTCACCTATGCTAATGCCTTTGACTCCGATTTCTTCCTACTATTAAGAGAAAGAAGATGTGCACTCTAGCAGAAATGCAAGATGTAGCCTTGGAGGTGGAATCTAATATGATGGCTACAGAAAAGCTCAAAGGCCATGCAGATAGAAGGAGGTAGAGAGGTGAGGCTTCCTCCTCTTCTTCATCATCAGAGCCCAAAACAGACAAAATGAATAAGATGATAGAGTCATTAGCTTTTGAAATATCCAAACTGAAGGTTGAGCAGAACTCTGGGAAAGCAAGGCTTCCTAATTCATTTGCTCCCAGAAACCCTAATCCATTCAGAAGAGCAAATGAAAAATTACAGATCATTTAGAGGGGAAAAGAGGCCGGTGAAGAACAAAGGGTTAAGACTCCTTTCCAGAACGTAGTCATGGAAGAGGAACAATTTGATGAAGAGGATGAGATTCACTGCATGGAAGACAAGGGGAATGCTGCCTTTTTGACATTGGCTTCCTATGAAGAATCATTACTTAAGGACCATACCAGTCAAGAGTGGGACAGGGAAGCTGTTCTATAGACCGAAGACCAGCAAAGATATAACTTAAGGTCAAGAACAAGTAATATCAAAGAGAATCTTGCCCAAAGAGCTGTTGTCCCCACAAAGCAGCAGATCAACAAACAGAAGAGACCAGCAATTGATCCAGTCATCCTAAAAGCACCAGCTCAAGAGGTAAGAGGCCCTGACAAGTCCCCTTCCCCTTTCAGTTTTGAATAAGAAGTCCAGAAGCTAAAAATATCTCTGCCTCTAATAGAACTTGCAAAGAGTGAGGCCTTTAGGAATCCCATCCTTGATGTCGTTGAGCTAAAATCCACACAAGCCTACACTGACTATGTGAATTTACAAGATGATAAACCTGCAGTTGTGCTTAGCCCAATGACTGAACCTGCTGATGATAATTCTCCATCATTTTATGTCTCCTTGACCATTCATGACAAAATCCTACACAATTGTCTGCTGGACACTAGTGCTAGCCATAATTTGATGTCCAAAGCTATCATGGAAGAGTTAGGCTTTGACATTACCAGACCTTATCATGATTTATTCTCCTTTGATTCAAGGAAGGTGAAATGTCTGGGGTTGATCAAAGATTTCGCTATCACCCTAACTCAGCTGCCCATGAAGAGCATGATGATGGATATTTTGGTAGTAGATGTCCCCCCTAAGTTTGGTATGCTACTTTCTAGAGGGTGGATTAAGAGGTTGGGTGGGACATTACAAAATGACTTATCTTATGCCACTGTCCCAGTTTTTGGAGGAGAGAGCAGAAGACTGTACAGGGAAGCCCAGCTGGCCTATATCATTAGTGATGAGAAGAATCCCACTAATCATCCTATTTATGCTATGGACACTGAGTTTGGAGCATGTATTCTCCAAATTGAAGAATCCTAGAGGGCCTCAGTGCAGATCAAGAAAAAAATATGCCAGACCATGGAAGAGGAAGGGACACAAGCTTGGGATATGTTCTTTGATGGAGCATGTTCAAAAGAAACTACAGGAGCAAGAGTGGTGCTGGTGTCTCCAGAACAAGAAAGCACACATCTGTCTTTCAAGCTGACTTTTCAGGTCACCAACAATATAGCAGAGTATGAGGCTCTAATATTGGGCTTAAATGCTGCCAAATACATGGGAATCAGAGACATAAAGGTGTTTGGAGATGTTGATCTCAACATTCAACAAGTGAACAATACATTCCAAGAAAGGCACCCAAGGCTGAAAGCATACAAAGATGAGGTATGGAGACTCAAAGATTCTTTTAATAGTTTTTGTATCTCATATATCCCTAGAGTCAAAAATCAACTTGATGATTCCCTTGCTGTGTCTGCTAGCATGTTCATCCCTCCTATGCCCCCTAAATTGTTGTATGAAGTCCAGATAAAATACAAACCATCCTTGCCTGATAATGTCCAGCACTGGAAAGTCTTTGAGGATGAAGATGAAGTAAATAGGTTTCTGCAAGTCATTGATGAATTCTCTGAAATGCAAATTGATCAAGAGAATGAAACCTTGGAGGAAAGTCCCCAGCCTCAGCTAAAGAAAAAAATTGGCCAAGATAGCATTGTTCAATTGCCTAGAAATCATATACCTAAAGGGCTAGTGCCTCTAGAGAAGCTGTTTGACCATAATGATGTGCCTCATGAGATTGCCCAAAAAGAAGATCATTTTACAGTCCATAGGCATAACATAGGGAGTCCAGATCATCCAAAGTATATAAATCTGTCCACCCATTTGTTTTCTACCCAAAGTTCTGAGTAGTGCACCTTAATGAAGCAGTTTGCTAATGTCTTTGCCTGGGAATATAGTGACCTTAAAACTTATGGCAAAAGGACCATCCAGCATAAGATCCCATTGGAGAAAGACAACATTCCTTTCAAATAGAAGTTGAGACCTATCAATCCTTTGCTCCTTCCTCTGATTGAAAAAGAAATCAAGAAGTTGTTGGTTACCAAAATCATAGTCCCTCTGAGATATTCAAAGTGGGTAGCCAACTTGGTAGTGGTAAGGAAGAAAAGTGGAGAAATCATGTTGTGTGTTGATTTTAGGAACCTAAACAAATGCTCTAAGAAAGACAACTATCCCCTGCCAACGATGGAGCATTTGCTGCAGAAAGTCTCAGGAGACAAAGTTATGTCTTTCTTGGATGGATTTTCAAGGTATAACTAGGTTGTTGTACATCCAGATGATCAAGAAAAGACTACCTTCACCACTCCTTGGGGCACTTTTGTGTACTCCAAGATGCCTTTTGGACAGATGAATGCTGGAGCCACCTTTCAGAGAGATATGGATATAGCATTTGTAGGAGAGAAGCATAAGTTCATCCTTATCTACCTAGATGATATAATAGTATACTCCAGCAGCCATCAAGACCATTGCAGCATTTGAAGAAAGTGTTTCTGAAGTGTAGGAGGTTTTGGATATCAGTGAATCCTAAAAAGTCACAATTTGCTTTACAAGAGGGCAAGCTTTTAGGACACATTGTTTTTGCTGTCGGTGTCAAGATTGACCTAGAGAGAGTGAAAACCATACAGACCTTGTCTGTCCCAAGATCAAAGAAGGACATCCAATCCTTTCTAGGCAAAATAAATTTGAGGTTCATTCCTAATTTTTCAAAATTGATAAAACACATCACCTCCATGCTAAAAGGGGGATCAGAGGTCAAATGGACTAGTGTAGAAAGAAGATCTTTTGAAGCCATCAAAAGGGCTATTATAGAAGCTCCCACTTTAATCAGCCCAAACTACAACAAGGAGTTTCATATCTTCTCCTTTGCCTCAGGTGACACCCTTGCAACAGTTTTATTGCAAAAAGATGATGAGGGTTCAGAGCATCTAGTGGCATTTTTCAACAAAACCTTAAGGGATGCTAAACTAAGGTATGATATTATAGAAAAACAAGCTTATACTCTGATCAAATCTTTGAAAGCTTTCTGAATATACATTCTGCACTCCAAGGTGATATCATATGTGCCCTCCACTTCAGCAAAAGATGTCCTAATGCAGCCAGATGTTGACGGAAGAAGGGATAAATGGATTGCAAATCTCATTGAATTTAACATAGAATTGAAGCCCACCAAGCTTGCAGAGGTCAGGGCCTTGCCAAAATGATGGCTGAAGAAAATTGCAGGATGCTGGACATGAATTGGATAGGTACAAATTCAAATGAAAGATAGACAGAAGAAGCAACAGTTGAACGAGGGCAGAACCGGTCATTGGCAGAAAATATAGCTTCTTGTGAATGGTATTCTACAATAGCTCAATTTTTGCTGAAGCTAAAAGTCCCTCCAGGCCTAAGTTTAAGCCAAGCCAGGACTATTAAACTCAGAGCAGCCAAGTATTGTGTTCATGAAGGATTGCTCTAATGGAAGGTTCCACTGGAATCCCTTTAAGATGTCTGGACAAAGAACAATATATGGAGGTCATGCATCATTTTCATTCCAGCATCTATGGAGGACATCACTATTGGAAAACCATAGCCCACAAGATCTTTAGAGCTGGCTATTATTGGCCCACCTTGTTTTCTGATGTCTTTTTATTTGTAAAATCTTGTGACAGGAACCAAAGGTTTGAGGGAAAGCAGTAGTTGAAGTTCTTACCATTGAAGCTAATACATGCCAATGGCCCTTTTCAGCAGTGGGGTTTGGATTTCATAGGAGAAATTAATCCACATTCTAGTGGCTAGCACAGATGGATCTTAGTAGCCACTGACTTCTTCACTAAATGGATTGAGGCCATCCCTACTAGGAAAGCTAATCACCATGTGGTCATGAAGTTCTTGACAGAGAACATTTTCGCCAGGTTTGGATGTCCACACAAATTGGTTACCGACAATGCAGCAACCTTCAGGGCAAAAGAGTTGGTGGACATGTGTGACTCAATGGGCATTAAGCTAGTTCATTCCACCTCATATTACCCTGAAGGTAACGGTCTAGAAGAATCATCCAACAAGAGCCTGATAAGGATAATCAAAAGGCTGTTGGAAGACAATAAAAGGAACTGGGATTCCATGCTGAAGTTTGCATTGTGGGCTAACAGGGTAACCACTAAAAAATCCACAGGGAATTCTCCGTTCAAGCTCGCATATGGCACTGAGGCTGTGTTCCCAATCTAGTTGACCCTCCTTGTAGCCCAGTTCTTACAGGAAGAGCAGAATGAGGAAAATGACATGGCAAATATGATTAAAGACTTGGCAGAGGTGCATGAAATCAGAGATCAGTTGATTGAACAGTCTGCATCACATCAAAAGAGAATCAAGGAATCCTTTGACAGAAAGGTAAAGATGGACAATTTTCAAGTTGGAGACTTGGTGCTTAAAAGGGATGCACTGAAAAAAGGAAAGGAAATCATGGGAAGTTCGATGCTCTATGGACTGGACCTTTTATCATTGCTCAGATCCAGGGGAACAACACTTTCATTCTGCATAGTATGGAAGGAGAAACAGTTTTTGATGCCCCAGTCAATGGGCGGTTTTTGAAGAATTATATTGTTTAAGGTCGTATGGCCTGAACATTGTAAATATGTTCTTTCATAAAGTTTTTGTGTAGGCTTAATTAGACTCCATGCCCAATGGAATACTAGGAATTATTGCTAATTTTGTTCTATATTAAAGGCAGTGGTCTACAGTTCTTGAAACCTCACAGGGAGGATTTCATCCCTAGAAGGAGCCAGTGTTAGCTCTGCTATGCAACGTTGATTTCAAATGCCAGAGAAAATCTTGGTCTACGTGGTTGTGCTCAAAGGGGTTTCACATTTGGTCATTTTCCCTTTTCCTTCTACCCTACTTTTTCTTTGCCACCTCCATTCCTCTATTTTTCTCACAAACCCAACAGATTAACCCCTTTCGACCCTAGCCCCGAGCGTAAAACCCCAAGCTCACCATAAAACCATATCATATGACCTCGCACGCTCATCCTAGCCATTGATCAGTTCCCGCCAATCCAATGGCTCTCATTGCACCCGATAAAGTGACCCGCTCGATCATTTCCCACCGTTAAATCATCTCCACTAAAATCTGACCGCATTTGCTTTCATCGCGTTCGCGATGTGATCGAACTTTAGCGCATGATGAGAGTGGTTTTTCTCTCTCATCTGCCACTATGTGTCAATCACTAAGTGGCATTGCTTGGTCTCGGGCTTTTACCACTTTACGCTTGAAAGCGGTGCGATAAAAACCATTTACCGCCGACCAATCCACTCGTCCATTAAACGTCCATGTAGCTTCACTTCCCGATAACCGTCCAATCTATCTGTTGCAGATCTAATGGCCCCAATTCATCCTGATCTCACCGTGATTGGTAGCCTTCGTCGAGCCATCTCCACCGTCCATTTCCCCAATCCAATGGTCATCCTTATCCCTCATCCTGACTATCTGTTTGCCCATGCATTCCACGTCCTTGACCACTCTGCTGCCCAAAGAAGGAGATGACCATCTCACCAGTACCAGTCATAGTCATTCTCCAACAACCACATTTAATAGAAAGCGTCGCTAAGGGAGAATAGGACAAGCACGACCCTGTAACTAAAATTTATCAGTCATGGACTCAATTGGTACGAGCACTCCAACTGCTAAAAAGGATAGTGCAACACCTGAGCATATCGGATTAACTCACTGAAGCAAGAAAACATAGCCAGAGACTCCATAAGGCAGTTAAATGTAGTTGGTGGTCAATTATGACCCCTCCATACCTAACGACAAAGTGCCCTTGTAATGAAAATCTATCAATACTCAGAAACTAGATGTAATCAAGGTTGGCATTTGATGTAAGGTTCAACTTCTGGATACTGTAGATATTTTGTCACTTGCATCGTCTCGTCTTCATTT
Source organism: Pinus taeda (assembly GCA_000404065.3). Classification (NCBI taxonomy): domain Eukaryota; kingdom Viridiplantae; phylum Streptophyta; class Pinopsida; order Pinales; family Pinaceae; genus Pinus; species Pinus taeda. The sequence continues at coordinate 1,503 of APFE030500731.1, read as the reverse complement.
TCGGCTAATACAAGCTTCTTTTGTTGTTAACTACTCACTTTCCATTTTCCTCTGTTCTAAGCTTGTGCTTGATATGCTATGTTCTTGATCTTTTGAGGTTTATCACTAGATAACTATCATCTTATCTCTGTGTTAGATTGTTGAATGTATCATTGAATAGGTTACTCAGGTTTCTTTCTATCTGGTGCAAGAGAGCTGTCATCCTGTCTGTGCATTAGTAAAATAGATTTACAGGTTTCTTTACTAGTTGCAACCAACCATCACATGGTCTTGTGCATCTATTGGTGTGGTTAGTATTCTCCTTATTCACCTAATCTCTAAAACTGTGAAAATTTGGTGGTCTAAAGCCTTGTAGCATGAGGGTGTTCACGCATGTATGGAGCGAAACAAAGTAGAAGTGGTTATCTGACTTGAACAAACCATTAGTCCTTCCATTAAACCTGCAACAATATTTGAATTTATATGTTACCAGGCATCTCCGAGCTACAACCTAGGAGAGTTTCTTGGAATCTTAACATAAACACTTTTGATATGTAGCATTGAAGTTTTAATTGACAACTAGAATGAAGAAGGGTTGGAAGACCCTTTCCCATATGCCTATGAGAAAATAATTATGTTATATATATGATAATATTAAATGAAAATGATTGTGGATACTAATGAGATACAGAGTAGGTGAGTTATCCTTCTTTATTATTCTTGAGTTAAATTTTGTATATTTTGTAGGATTTAAGTTATAAATAAAATTCAATGTGGAGAAGGTTCAATAAACCCTTTCAATTTATGCCAAAATAAAAAAAACTATGTTATCTATGTGAGAATATGTTAAACTCTATATAGATTCATTTTAACCTTAAAATCCCTTACTAAGCCCTATATATATATTTATTGATTATATTTCTATTGTTACATTGATATGTAGGCTAGACCCTCTCATTGTCTCATTTTAATATAATTGTGCCCTTGGTCTCTTACACACACACACACACACACACACACACACACACATATGTATCTATGTATATATGTATACATATATACATATACTAAGGAGACCTAGTCTTAAGATCATCAAATATTGTGTTTTACATTTTGTTAATTGTAAAATGACTCTTCCCTCTCAAAGATGACTATAATTATTAATTTTGTATAATTTTTAAGGCACAAGGTTCATAAAATTTAGTTTCAGAGCTCATGATCGTAGGGTTTTTCTATTTAAACCAGACTTGGCATCATGTAAGTTTAGATATATTTTCTTTTTGGGAAGTTTTAGATGATGAAATTTGGGGAATATTTATGAGAAATTATGGATAGTATCTAGTTCAAATTTCAAATCCCGTTTCACTATATTTTATAGCTATGCTCTAAGTAAGTGTTGTAGCTAACAACAACCCCCAATTTTAAATTGATACCAAAATAAAAATGTGTACCCATTTAATTTTTTGGCTTATATTTGTTTTCACTATTTCTTTAAAAAACTCAAAAGGTATTTAATTTTATAAC
>APFE030500726.1:3464-14573 GCA_000404065.3 Pinus taeda | reverse complement strand
ATATATATATATATATATGAGTCACATTTTATTGTTTTGGATGTCTTTACTTTGGTATGTTTGTTATTCATATTATATTGATCTTTGTAATAAAACAATGGTGGGTTGTGTTTTTACAATCACAATACAAATTTTAAAAATAGAAAAAGATTTAATCTCCAATCTTAAAAGAGATGCACATTCACCTATATCAACTTTAGACGATAAGGTAGATATGTGTTTATGCTTTCTCAATTGTATTGCAATTTCTGTCCATCACTGCATGGTACTTAAGTTTGTAGTGTGTTTGAGATGTGACATGTAAATAGCATTGTTCAGTCATGACGATGTTCTTTCTCAAGCCTGGGCTACTCAACACCCTTTTTCTTAATGTCCTATATTCACATATTTTCAGTCCATTGCTCTGGACTTTTGGTCTATTTGAAGTATGTTAATGATCTTTGTGTTTTTTTGGTTTTTATAAAATAAAATGACATGAGATTGAGATTATTATTTCATTTTCTATAAATATGGAATGTCTAGAAATGTAGTGCCAATTGTTGATGTAGAGGATAGTGATGTATCAGTTCATAGTGAAGCACTGAAAGTTCCAGAGAATATGGCCATGGAAGAGAAACACCTAGAAACATTTTTTGAAGCCAATTTTTTTTTTTGTCATTTCGTATTTTTAAGACTGCCAGCCAAAGCATACCATGGAACACCAATTTAACAATTTGATGTTCTAGTTTATTTTGTCATGGCATAGTCTTGTAAACAAAATGTGAATGTTGATTTTGCCTGAATACAAAATTCTCTTTGTTGTATGTCTTTTGACTCGTTCCTTTACCATGACCGATGATTATTGTAGGATGGTCATATATAATTAATTATGTCATGACATACTGTCATAAAATTTGTGAGAATTATGGTTTTGCTAAATTACACTATTATATATTTTTATATGGATTTTGTCATGGTATTGTTGGCATATCACAATACCATGGAAGACACTACTCTTACCGTAAGGTGATCACTCTTCCCGAATCGTCTAGAACTATATATATTAATGAACTAAGGAGTGTGCTGCATGCACAATTGTGGAAATCTCCTTTTAAGCACTTGCATTTTTGTTGAGTTTTATGTGAGAAATTGCATTGTTGTTAATTGTGCTCATATCAGGTACAAACTTCCAAAATATGGTATAAAATAATTATTCATCAATCTTCTAAATGTAGTGAGAGCGCTAGTTAAACCAAACGAAATCACCGAGAATTCAAAACGGAATCACTGAGAATTCAAAATGACCAATTCGAGTAGTGAAAACAGACCTAAACACATGTTTCTTTAATTCTAATCAAACTGGCTAAGTTTGTTGCAAGTTCTGTGAGTTGGTTGAGTACCCTCAAGCTGAAGTGGATGGCCCACATCTCTCCTTCAAGGAAAAAAAATGAAGGGTGAGTCTATGAAAACATCTTGAAAATAGTGAAACAATAACTTAAACTATATATGCACATTTTGATTTTCTTCTGTATTATTTTTCCTTTGTAATTACGAGAAAACATAAGAACTCTCTCTTTTAAAGCTTAAAGAAGAGAAATATGCAAATAATTTTAACTCCATACAACTTGTTACTTAATCCTTGTATCTTTTAGAAATAGAAATGTATAATCTCTATAATGAAGGCGAATATTGTAATTAAAGATTTAGTTGTATCCCATGACAACACTTTGCTTTGCAATATTCTTAATATACAAAATCTTAATGGTGTGTATATACTTGTATGGAGATGGGTATGTGATGAACAAATGTGCCCCAATTTTGTCTCATAGCCATCCATTAGCTCTACCTCATAATCATATGGGGCTTCCTTATCCCATATTTGTTCCTTTTCACAAAGGCCTCAAATGAGAAGTCTTGGTACATCTTCGATCAATCAAGATATGAGCATCTCCGCGATTGATTTTCTAATGGAAGCAATAATAGATTTGATTTCAATTTACTATAAGTATTTTTGACCAAATTAATTAGGGATATCTTCCTGAGTCACACTCTCTTTGCAAACTACAGTAATCCCTTTTCAGGCTTTTCCTTTTTAATGTTTTCGTTGTTCATTAGAATGAGGTCTGTTAGGACAATCCATAGTTATTGTTCTTGGACTCATACCTCCAAGATGGATAGGAACATTGACAAGTTTCCAGCTTATGGTTCAAACCTATAATTACTTGATGCATGGTGGGAATGCAAATAATTTCAGAATATTTTTGACAAGCCTCTTTCTAACTAGATGATTGGGCATTTGACTTAAGGGGACTTTCGTATCGGTTAAAGTTCCTGCCAAGTTTAAATACCTTATTAGTAAATCTTCCAATACATGCAATCTTCTCCAAAAATGGAATCCATATTGAACTCAAATAGGCTTAAAACCCATTGGAACCCTCAAGTAACTAATGATGTTTCTCCCCTGCCTCCTACAATGATTAGTTAACCTTTGCGTGAGATATAGTTGAACAATGGTTAAGAGTTAGCTTGAATATGTGCAAATATTTATGACAAGCCTCTTTCTAGCGGGATGATTGGTGATTAGTATAAAGCATTTTTCTCTTAGTTTTCTGAAACACTCTTAGTAGTGAAATTTTTATTTTTAGTTCACAGCTGAAGGGTTGTGTACATTGATAATATCAGGTGTATGCGAAAATGTGGAGAATCATTTTGGCGGATAATTTGGCCAAATATTCAGTAGATAGTGATCAATAAGTCTTACACCAGTAAATAAATTAAAGTAAGCAACTATTTCACGCAGTTGACTAGACTGCTGTAAGAGTACCTTCTATCATCAGTAAGAATTGAACTTGAGACCTGTGTCCCATAAGTCCTCCACTTTGGAAAATTTAGGTGAAAGCATAAAATGGTGAAATATAAAACCAAGCAAGAGCTTGTTTTAAGGGTCTCATTCATTGCTCGAGTGAGTTTGATACTCAAGCAATACCTCTAGATATTATCAATACCGTATATTAGCTTGAAAAGAGACTTTTCTTTTCAATCTTGAAATAGGATTGGAAGTTCATTCGAAACCATACCTAAAATAAATAAATAAATAAATAATAATAATAATAATTGTATGCTCTTTTCTTTTACGACAATATTATTACAAACATTTATGACAAAGAACTTCGACAGATGCAAATCACTTTTTGTTACATATTGTCTCCGACATTGACACTTATAGGGTCATATAGACGTAGTTTGAAATGAACTACTATAATTGAAAGCTACAGGGGTACAGTGTGTGAATGACTTTACTTGGTTGAATGCATCATATATTAATTTGTACCATGAGATGAATATTGATTATGATTGTCCTGCTTCTTGTTTTGATTGTTTCTAAATACATAAATAATTATGGGTTGCAATGATCATAGATATAGTCCTTTAGTTATAACGGAATTCGTGGTATAGATACCTTGGGAAAATTATAACCTGCCCACCAGAAGGTTGGCAAGAATTTCAGGAAAGGTTCCTAAGATTATGTGCTGTCATTCTCCTTTATGTTCTAAGGACTTTGGGACAAAGTCCATTGTTAAGAGGGGGTGTATGTAGTGCCCACTCTAGTTTCCTGACTCTAATATGACGTTATCTTACATACTTTAGTCTATGAGTAACTCAGGCTGAGGATAAATAAACTTGAATCTATCATCAGTGAATGTGATGGTTATGTATGTTCTCTATTAATATTATGATTACGATATAATTAATGGTTATGTTTACTCTCTATTGATATCATGATGGTGATAGTAGTAAAGGATAGACATGTTTCTATTGATGTTATAATGATGATAGCTTTGATCTATATGTATGGCTCCATTAAGGTTATGATGACACTAGCCATGATGGAGGCATCCCCTATGTTAGCTACTCACATTAGTTCTGGTTCACAATGAACAATGATGTGAATGACCAGGTGATGGTAATAATGCTATTATGACAATGACTAACACTGAAAAACCTGGTTACTGATTATTATTGAGGATGGCAAGAAAACCACCAGAGGCACTCGCACATGACGAGTTGACGACACTTGGTTTGATGAAAATTTATATTATTTTATCTTTGAAATTCTAATCGATTTTGAAACCTGCTATATATGTTTATCTATATTCTGATGATATGTTAATGGTTACAGGCACAGATGAGTTGCTTGGCCGAATGACTCACATATGGGTAATGGGGTTGTACAAGTAGATGGAACTACATGGGAGGGGTGGGACAGTGTCCCTGATCTCACCCACTAGCACTCCCGCTGTGACTTGGGCTGGAAGGGTTGAAACACCTTCGCCTTGAAGATCACGATGTCGTGAGGGCAGGTCCCAAAGTTTGGTCGCTCATGAGGAGTTTATTGGGGGGCATGCATCAAGGCAGATTCCTTGATCCCCGGCACCATTAGTCTCACTATAGCAGGCAACATAAGTGATGATAGTGGTCTATGACGTTGCACGATATTTTCCCCTCGTAGTCACTGGATGCTTGAAGGGCAAGTGGTGTGGCACCCTTGGAATTTCAGGGGAAATTCTTGAAGGGCACGACCAACTTGGCACCCTTGGCATCACAATTAAACCGTTAGGTGTGGCACCCTTGGAACTTCTAGGGAAGTTCTTGAAGGGCACAACCAAACTTGGCACCCTTGGAATCATTAAAAATAAATAATAGTAAATAAATATAGGGAATGAAAACTAGGTAAAGTTACATAAAGGGTAAATGATGATTAGAAACCAAGGTAATTAAATAAAAAAAATAAAAACTTGGAATAAGGAGGATCATAGGAAGAAATAAATAGAGTACCTTTAAAATACTACCCTCCCCATGTTGGAAAATACTAGGTAGATGAGGTGGTTTAATTAGATAAAAGGGGAAGAAAAACATATTGTAAGGATAAAGATTAATCCTAAACCAATTAAACTTAATTAAGAAAAGAGGAAGGTGAATTAAAATAAGAAAAATAAATTAAATTTAGAGAAATGTAGAGAAGCTCCATGTGGCATCAATCAACATAAGAATATCCCTCTAAGAGATAACCTGAGTTAATTTAGGAAGTAGATTGGGGATAAAATATTGACTCATTAATTGAATCCAAGTAATAACCTCAATTTAAGGAATAAAAGGGGGGAATAAAGAGACAACTAAGAGAAGAAAGAGGAATCTTGTGAGGTGAGGAAAATATTAGTTTTAAATAAAAAGTTAAGTACATAATTTTGGGTGACCCTTGAGGAGAGAGTGACACATGGGTAGGTGAATAATCAAACTATTAAATAAAAAGAAATATAGAATAGTATAATTATGCATGACATGCCAAGTGTCGTCTATGAAGACTCTTATAAAAGAAGGGGCAAGCCATGGTAGAGGGCACTTTTTGGGAACCCTATTGTTGGATGGATGATATGATGTCAAAGCAATGACTACAAAGCTATAGTGAGTTTGGTGAGGTAGAGGGTTTTTAGAGAGGGGAATCTTGAGCTAAGGTTGCTCTCCTCTACCAGTTAGATTCTTCCTCCATTGTACAACCCCATTGCAGCTTGGGGGTTAGCGGGGAAGAAGAGTACCCAAGGAGTAGGCTGAGAGGTTAACCGGTGGGTCTCGTTTTCGGATCAAGTGCATCATCATACACTCGTGGAAGTGATCGACAACAATGGAATACCAGCGACCACAGAGAAAGCGAAGTCTCGCCTTCCGGTGTACGGTACATGTGTATTTTGTTACTACTTGATCTGAGATTAAAAATATGTAAATGTTGTGTTTTGTTCCTGAAATGAGTATCAGCAGTGTGTGTGTTGAATAAATTGAAATCTTAATGCGTTTCTTTACTGGTTGTAATTGTTGTGTAAAAAAATAAAAATAAAAAATAGAGTTTTAGTTGGGTCCTTACACACAAGGCCTGATATTTCACATGCAATGGGAGTTGTAAGCAGGTACATGAACAATCATGGAAATGAACATTGGATGGCGGTGAAGTGGATTCTCAGGTATTTGAGAGGTACCACAAATCAAGCATTATGTTTTTGTGGTTCAAATATTGCTTTATAGGGATATGTTGATGCAAATATGGAAGGTGACAGAGATAGCAGAAGGAGCACTACAAGATATGTATTTACTGTAGGTGGAATAGATTTCAGTTGAGTTTCAAAAATCCAAAGTGTTGTTGCACTTTCAACAACAAAAGCAGAGTATGTTGCTGCTACAAAGGCTAGTAAAGAAATGATTTGGCTACAAAGGTTTCTGGATGAATTGGGTAAGAAGCAGGAGTTGGGTAGGTTATACAGTGACAACCAGAGTGCCATACATATTGCAAATAACTCTGCATTTCATTCCAAGACTAAACATATACAGCTCAAGTACCATTTCATACGTTTAGCATTAGAACATGGAAAGTTGAAGCTGGACAAGATACACACTAGCCAGAATCCTGCAGATATGCTAACAAAAGTTGTAACGAGGGAGATACTAAGAATCTTCTCAGTTTCAATTGGTCTTCAAGTACGATGAAGAATATGAGAAACAACCAGGTTCAAAGAGGAGTCATTGTCTAGCAAATGAAGCAGCGATGGAGTTGCTATAATTAGTCTTCAAGTGGGAGATTGTTGGTGTGGAGCCTGATTATCTTTTGTATTCAAAGGTATCACCACATTGGACCCCAGTTCGAAATGGGTTGGCAACGCCGGCCATAAAATATTCGTTGTAAGGTCGCCCCCCTGGCAGGGCGTTTCGAGGGTAGCGCCTCCGAAGCTAAGAATAGATGTAAAATTTCCTTGTAAAAGTGTAGTAATTTATAGTCAATCTGGGTCGTTAATTAGGCGGAGATCTGACAGTAGAAGTTATGTTTAATTTAGCTTTTTTCCCTAGAAGGCAACCCCTCACTATACATGAGGGAATTGTATTTCGTCTATGTAGATCTATATTCTGAGTCAGAAAGAGAGAGGAGATTGAGAGCGAAGAGGGTGTTACAGTGGATCTGTTGTAGGTTGTATCTCTTCATTTTGTAGGATAATATAAAAGGAAGGACTGGTTTTTTCTCCGTGGACATAGCCCAAACTGGGTGAACCACGTATATCTGTGTCTCTCTTGTTTTATGTGTTTATATTTTTGCAATATTTTATGTGTTCCATTTCTCTGTAATATATAATTTTCTAACAGGGATCTACCTAAGGGATGTTTGATGTCAGACACTGGAACCCTACAAAGAAATAACTTGAAGATTGGTTGGATCAGATGCTGCACGAGTTCGTGATACAGGAAAACAAACTCTGTAGATATCCAAGAAAATGTGGTTGGATCATTTCATATATACAGAAATCCATGAGGTCTTCTTCACGACATTCTCTTCGGAAAAATATGCTTGGATCACGAGCCTAACAGACAGCCAGGGTAGGTGCAAGCTTGATTAGCTGATAGTGTAGACTCCAAAGTTAGTGTGCAAGATAGAGGCATCTAAAGATAAGATTGCGCTTCGCCATGGATCATTGGCTAGATCGGATAATAGGAGGGTTTATCACCGAATTTGCAATAGACACCACTGTCAGCTATAGCAAAGCCGAAAGACGCTTTCTCAAAGGACTGCAACCAAAAGGATCTTCAAAGGGATCAAAGGGTTAGGAAATAATCCTTTAATTTCACCACTGTGAGCAAGTGGGGAAGATCTTCCTTGGTTTTCTCCGAGGAGTGCGGTTAGTTTGATCAGGAAGTGCATTCCACAGTTATTATCTCTACTAACGCCACCACTCCCATCACCTTATTCACCTCCGACTTCGCCCACTCCACCTCCACTAAACCAGTAGTTTAGCATGGCAAGCACGATCAAGTTTCCTGTATTCAAAGGAGTAGGAAACGAAGATCCCAATCAGTTTTGGTTCATAGTAAGAGCAGTGTGGGAAGTGCATGGGCTTATGGATGATAACATTAAGAAGGAAACATTGGTAAGTGCGTTGCAGGATCATGCACTGACTTGGTATATCAAGCACTCGATGATCATCCAAATGTTGGAATAACAGAAATTTAGATTGCATTGAACAAAGAATTTAGCCGACCAAAATCGGAGACGCGATCAATTATAGGATTCAAGGAGATCGCGATGCTTCCAGGTGAGACCCCCTAGGATCTAGATCAAAGGCTGAAAAGTACGATCCACAAGGCTAATATGAAACTGACATATGCGTAGCACCATGCATGGTTTGTGGTGTCTTTGACACCACACCTGAGGATGGCACTGTCACAACAGAAGCTCTCAACCCAGGTAGAGGCATTGGAAATGGCAATGAGGTTGCACGAAACATCGATACAAGATTTGGGGTTGGGAATCCAACAAATCCATGTGCAACTACAAAACCTATGCTTAGAGATGCAGAGTTTGAAGCAAGATAGAGCGCCCTGGCTAGAAGCACGCAAAGAAGTGTGGTGTATAAAATGTAAAGGCCAGGGTCATGATAAAGATCATTGTCCTGTATTTGTGAACTATTTAGCAGGAGGGGGACCGATGCCATTGAGACTGGAGGCACAAGTAGGACCGAGTGTGTCTGCCACTCTCTGGTGCGTAATTTGTCAGGTGGGAGGAAAGCACGAAATAGACAATTGTCACTTGTTGCAGAAATATACCCAGACTCCGCAACAACTGTATTGTAATTTTTGTAGACCAGTGGGTTATGATGAGTGAACATGTTGAAGCTATGAACTAATGATGGATAGGACCCTAGCTTATCGAATTTAGACAGAAATGCGAGGCCTTGATCCAGCTGCAACAATAGCGTGGGGTGGCTTCCAAGTGCGAGGTCGAGGTAGCAGGGGAATGGGGCCTAGGAGAGGCTACAAACAGCTAATTTGTTATAATTGTGGAGGACCTGGGCACTATGCTCGTGATTGTACCAACCCGACGAGACTATATTTCCCATACTGTGAATAGTTTGATCATGAAATGATAGATTGTCTGATGCTGATTGTACAAATGCGCAAAAAAGGGGTGTTGCGACCCACTTCGATGCAAAATATCCAAATGATGAGGTCCAAACCGCGCGAAGAGGACCCCGACATAAACATGATACTCAAAAGTGGCGCGATTAGGGGGGAAGATAAGGGGAAGAAGGCTGAAGAGGATTCCTATGTACGTAAGGCTCCTACAAAGGAACCTAAGTTTGACTTGGACCGTGCAAAAGAAACGTTTATGGAAGCTACGAAGAGCTTCTTGGAGGTCTCTACTTCAGGTAGTAAGGATCAACCAGAACCGGAAATGGATTCATCTATGCTTACTACCTTTTTAGAGACATCCATGAAGTTTCTACGAGATAATAAGGCAATGAAAGGACTCCAAAAGCTAATCACTAGGTGTACAAGGTTAGGGGAGTTGCACGTAGTTTGAAAAATAGGGAAGCATGCTCTACGCACTGGATGGGAAATGCGACTGACGGCACAAATTGGCAAATATGAGATGGATTAAGTAATCTTAGACCTGGGTTCGGACGCGAATGTATTACCAAAGTAGACTTGGGAACGCATGGGCAGGCCCGCACTACAGCGGTCTCCTGTTCAATTACGGATGGTGAACCAACAAAAGATCTTGCCCATGGGAATATTGACAGGAGTAACAGTGGATATCGAAGGTGCGAGCTTGCAAAAAGATTTCGAGGTAATAGATATTGTAGATGACAGTAACCCTTATACCCCGTATTACTGGGAATAAACTAGGAAACAGATACGAATGGAGTCATTAACCTAAAGAAGCGGGAAATGATTTTCGAGAAAAAGTCCCTATGTGTGATAATTCTGTTGGATCCTGCCGAAGGAAAGTGCTACACTGAACCTGTGCGTGAAGATGATAGCGACGATGAGCTGGACTACATTTACTAGATAATAGTGCAAGATCCGGATAGGGTAAACCCGACTAAATATGGGAGAATCTCGTGGGAGCGTGATAGTTCTTGTATGTAGGATTCCGATGAAGAAATAGAACATTGGTAGAACAGGTTGCATGAAGTAACCACACTAAATTGCAACCTGATAATTCGCTCCCTACGGCATGTGAAAACCTAAGCACGAGAAATGCTAACAGATGAGGGGATAAAGAGATTGGATGAAGCCTTAGACAAAATTGAAAGTACCATACCATAACAGACTGTTCAGATGTGCAGCAGTATTACAAGCACAGGATCTAACAGGATGCAATGGTGGCTCACAGTACCCAATGCGAAGGAGGAAGTGTTCGCCAAAATATGTGAAATCACGAATAAGGGTCAGCGGATACAATATAAAAAGGGGGCTCTACACGTCCCATGGGTCAAATGGGCACGTCCGACGCCCTGCACAAACATGGCCATAAAGCCGAAACTATAGAATGGTACCAGATGTAGTGCCCACTCTATTTTTCTAACCCTAATATGACATTATCTTAGATACTTTAGTCTATGAGGAACTCAAGTTGAGGATCTAGAAACGTAACTCTATTATTAGTGAATGTGATGGTTATGTATGTTCTCTATTAATATTATGATTACGATATAATTAATGGTTATGTGTACTCTCTATTGATATCATAATGATGATAATAGTAAAGGATAGACATGTTTTCTATTAATGTTATAATGATGGTAGCTTTGATCTATATGTATGGTTCCATTAAGGTTATGATGATGCTAACAATGATGGAGGTATCCCCTATGTTAGCTACTTACAATAGTTATGGTTCACAATGAACAATGATGTGAATGACCAGGTCATGGTAATAATGCTATTATGACAATAACTAACACTGAGAAACCTGGTTACTAATTATTATTGAGTATGGCAGGAAATCACCAGAGGCACTCCCACATGACGAGTTGACGACACCTGGTTTGATGAAAATTTATATTATTTTATCTTTGACATTCTAAGTCGATTTTGAAACCTGCTATATATGTTTATCTATATTTTGATAATATGTTAATGGTTGCAGGCACATTTAGTTGCTTGGCCGAATGACTCACATATGGGTGATGGGGTTGTACAGGTGGATGGAACTACTTGGGAGGGGTGGGACAAAGTCCCTAATCTCACCCATTAGCACTCCCGCCGTGACTTGGGCTGGAAGGGTTGAAACACCTTCGCCTTGAAGATCAC
>APFE030500716.1:1660-12504 GCA_000404065.3 Pinus taeda | reverse complement strand
AACATGACACTTTCACTCCATCACCATGATTGAGTCGGGTTGGGTTATTCCGTTCACCGGTCATTTTGCCATTGGTCCTCCATGCCATCCATTTTTGGGCTTAATGCTACCAATCCATCTCAGTGTGGTCGATATGTTCGAGAGAAGTCATTCAGAGAATTCACCATCTAGTTAATGCCTTATCCGCTGCAATACCTTCATCCTCCATTTTTCATGACTGCCATTCCTGAACCTTGTATCATCAGATCATTTTCACCTCCAGAAAATCATTTGCTATGTTTCGTGTCGTAGATGTGGGATACATTAAGACCCTCCTATGAGGGGTGACTTCTTTTCGACATCAGCTCATTATCCAAGAAGTTGACATAGAAACAACTCTTTCAGTACTTTGAAGCTTGCATGCCTCAATGGAAAGTTTCTCACTTCCGGCAACAAGTTTACATCAATGGCCTACGACTGAAAGATTTTACGTGGTGTTCGACATCAGATCATATATTCACACCATGTCAATTGTACTGTAGTACCTTGAGGGTCATTATCATTATCGATGATTCCTCTCGCACCTGTTAACAGCTTACATTATTGGCTGGTAATCAGGTGATGTCTTTCCATGTTCGATGTCAGGACATCTTTTCACATGGATCAACTTGTACATCGGGCGAAGATTGAATGAGTTTGAAGACCTCGGATCTAGTTTCATCCATTTGGGTTGCGATATATTCAAGAATAAAAAGACATCAAATGTACACAGAAGTTGCACAAATGATCATTCAAGCTAAGGGATGATGACTCTACATATAAAGAATCACTAGTCTACAACTGCAGACGATTATCTATCCTATGTACATGAAAATGAATTCATAAAGCTGAGCATGGGAATGCCCGCCTCAGCTAGATCATGAAAGTAATATGATGATGACGTATTGTATTGTATCTTATACAGGTCACCTTCTAGTTCGAATACCTCAGATCCTCATGATAAAGCATTTCACCTGACATCAAAAGATTTATGACTTCATGCTTTAGCGGGCAACTGTTATAGACATATTTGGGCACTGGAAACCCAATCTCATATGTTGATAAACCAAGGGATCTTTAACCCCTAAAAGTGTTGTTTCATACCCTAAAGGATCATGGTCAATTGATTACATCATTCCCCAAAATTTCTACCTAAAAAACCACTCAGAACTGGCCAAAACTGGAACATACTGACTACTTCATTATCAAGGTGCGATGCATACTGAATCCTACACTAGCCAGGTGTGATGCATATTGAAGACGCCTTTTGTGGGGTGTGATGAGCAAGAATGAACAAATGTCTAAGACAGCTTGCTAAGTGGATGCTCATGGAATCTTCTAGAAACTTCTCCTATGACACTTGCCTCTCTGAATTCGCCTAAGGATGAGTAAGAGATCAAATAAATCTCCAAGTGGAACCAAGAACTACAAGTGGAAGGATACTAATAAAAAACCCAGAGGTGACTCGCACCCTTGTAGACATATATAAATGGATCCCTCATCTGAGAGATCTTAAAGGATGGAATTTTGTAATTTGCAAGGAAGTGCTGATAATTTGTATTTGAGAAGAAGCATTGTATTGTTAGGTGACCATGATTTTAATGAGGTGAAGAGGGCTTTGATGCTGGGAGGATGGTGCTAGATCAGACAGTTGGGTTGTAATTCTTCCTTCTATTTTAATAAAGTTCTTTGAGTTTTTCTCCATACAATTGTGTACTTGTGAATCTTATTATTTGTAAATACCATTGTATGTTCAATGTGCTTTTGATTCTACATTGTTTATGATATAATAGATCGAGATGCTTTGATGGTGTTATGTTACTTTGTTTCTACAGGTATTCTCTAAGCGGGACAAGTGGGAGAGGATTTGCAAGCTCTATCAAGGGAGAGAGAAATCAAGCGGAAGATCCAGGTTGGTCCCTTTGCTTCTCTCTTATCTATCATACATAGAGGAAATCACAAATTTCTTTGATTGTTTGTTTCTAGGATAGCTGCCAATCCTAGTGGGACTAACAAATTGAAAAGACACTAGTTTTCCCGGAAACACACCTATATATTAATATAGATCCATCTAAAGCATAGATCTAACATGCACTGGAAGAGATCAAATATGTTTAGGTGCAAGTCATTTTTAGAGTGCAAAATTTGAAAAAAGATTGCATCTCTCTCATCCATTGATAAATCTCAATAAATCTATAATGCTTCTCTCACTCTTTACATATATAAAATGTGTAATTTTTCATTGATTAGATTGTATTTCTAAATGCTATATAGAGTACATAACTTGTAAGTCCAAAATAAATTTGTTTGATTTTAAGAAAATTGACAAAAAAAAAATACACTTAAAAATGGACCAAAATGTAAAATAGCGATACTACTTTAAACATTTAAACCATAATTTTGTTTTTCCAATTGTTTAATATGATACATACATATTTTTGAAACATTATATAATATATAGATAATTGACATTGAAATATTTTACATAGCATGCACATTGAAATATTTTATCTATGGACTACATAGTTCACATTAAGGTCGTTTGTTTATTAATATATTTTTATGTATAGGTTAATATGCTTATTAAAAAAATTATTCATGACTAACAATGAACTTTCTTATTATTATAAATATTTTTAAAGGTCACACTTTAGTTTTATTTTTAAACTTTAAATTACATTTTTCTTCCAACATTGAATATTTATTTATACAATGCAATGAAAAAATAGTTATAATAGTATATATATTATAACATAAATTAGTTAATATTATTATTCAAATAGTCTATTTTAATCTTGTGTTGAAATATTTTTGGAAAATATAAGGTTTAAACATTCTCAATTTTTTTACTATAATTTTTTCTCTTTTGAATGTTGATATGAAATTATATTATGTCATGTGGATTTCGAAATATTTTATTTATGACTGAGAGCGAGTGAAATAATTGAGCTTAGAGACTCATTGAGCCAAGAGGTTCATTTTACAACCTAGTATGAGGGGATGTGTAATTTTGTCAGTGTTCAACATGGAGTTGACACATGCCCTCTTAAAATAAAAATAAAATATTCTGTAAATCGAAAATCAATGTGACTATAACAAAGAACAAAAATGAATATGCTATGCATGTTCAGTTAGTTTTCCTTATGCATAATATAATTTCATGTAAAGTAACTATAAGTAAAAAAATGTGTGAGTAAAGATGCTTGAAAAAAGAAAATATTGTAATGTTGTATGTAACAAAATATTCAATACCGGTTATCAATAAAATATTTTATAGGAATAGTATTGACCTATACTTAAAACTATATTAATAAGGAAAAATATAATTTAATGAGCATGATGCACATGTTATGTGAAATATTTTAATGTCAATTATGTATATAATTTATATTGTTTTTAAAAAATTGTCTATGTCATATAACACTATTGAAAAAGAAAATTGTGGCTAAAACATTTGAAGTAGTCACAATATTTTACAATGTTATCTTTTTTTAGATATATGTTTTTTTGCCCAATTCCAACAAAGATTTTTTTGGACTTAGAAGTTTAAATTATGTACTCTATATAACATTTAAGAATACAATTTAAACAATGAAAAATGACACATCGTATTTTTCACTCTAAAATAAGTTTACACATGAAGAAATTTGATCCCTTTTGAATCATTTTAGATTGGTGCTTAAAATAAATCTATACTGATTTTACCACATTAAGTTGTAATATCAACATGTAACCATAGTGAAGTTGAAATTATTGATATTTTATAATATTTTTTTTTATTATTGATTCAAAATACTTTTCTATATATTAAAACAATAAACTACATTTTCATTTAAAAAAATACATGTTAAATTTACATTAATTACAAACCAACAAGAATCATATATCATCCTCATATTAAATGATAAAATAAACTTCTAATCACAATAATATTCTAATTCAAATCACTAAACCTACATCATACCCAATCCGTTTTCTAAATATTAGAATTGTAAATTTCTCAAAATTTGTGAAATTGTAAATCATGGTCTAATATTTTCATTTCTTTCTTTTTTATTTGTAAGATATCATGCCAACCCATATAGAATATAATTAATTATGTCAGAACGGTTTTTAGTTTTTATAAGGTTTAAACAATGTAAGTGTATAAGCGTTTGATGAAAACATAGTGTAACCTTTGATGAATTCCATCATATATATATATTATTTTTACAAAATATATTAAAAATTATAAATATATATTAAAAATAAAAATTGATAAGAAAAACATCTTTCTTTGTACTTCAAGGAAACCAATATTTTCAAAAGTAAAACCTATATGACAACTTACTTCGTTTCCACGATTAAATCACAATACAACCCATTATTCTCTCATTATACGCTAATCAAACCATAAGCTAATATGTAAAAATTAAATCCCTCATAGTATGCGATTCATTATTTACGTTATTATGAATATCAATTATTTCGCTATATCGTGATCGTCCTCCTTATTTCGCGTAAGCTTTGAGCTACTTGGGTCATTATGTTTGGTTTTCACGGTTGTCACTGTCTCTTATTTTTTTTTTTGTCGATGTTGTTTTAGTTAGATATTATATTGGGCGGTAAGTATGGTATTAAGTATTTAGTTTTTTTTTTATTATTTATTAGTTCGTTTTCACCCAAAAAAAAAAAATTATGTTGTTTATCTATATTTTATATTGGAAATTCATTTTTTTGTTATTTGTTATTATTTTTAAAATTTATTTATTTGTAAAGTGATTGGTTGATGTCTTATTATGAGTTGTTTACTGATTTTTTGTTTATAGTTTTATTTTTTTTTATTTATCTCTTTTTTTTAAATCCCTTTTTTATTATTTTTTTCATTTTCATAGTTTTTTTTTCTATATTTTCAATTTAAGATGACAAATTTTAAAGTGGTTTAATCTATTGCAACTCTATTCCTAGTTTTATTCAAAATGATTGTGTCAAATTCAGCCAAATTAATCCTAAATCACAAATCATAGACAAACTTATTATATTCAGATTTTTTTTTTAAGGGTTAATGATATATTTAATTTTTTTTAATATTTATTTTTTCTAATTATTTCTCCACGAACGAATGTTTTAGATTTAAATATTTTGATTAGAATTAATTTTTTTCATATCCATCGTAGTTACTAGTTATTTTATTTTATAACTTGCTAGTTACATTTAATAGTTTTTAATAGTAACATTGTTATTATAAATTATTCATAAATATTAATTAACTTGTAAAGACAATTTAATTTGAAATTAATTTAATACTAAATCACAAATTATAGATCATCCCAACTCAGTTTTGCTCTTCAAAAGAAAGATACACCATTTGAGAGATAACAATAAAAGTTTGGTTTCATATTCCCATGCCTTCACTCCCACAAACACATTTGTATTCAACTCTATATCAATAATGTTCAATTCCCATCAACTTTGTAGGATATAATTGGTTGTGCAAGACAATTTTCTTAGAATTGACATTTCATTGAGTTGAAACTAAATTTCTCGATATCAATTTGAGCCAAACATTGCCCAAAAAATAAAGTTATAAAACTTCATTACAACCAATGAGGTAGGACACTCACCAAGAAGCAACATTTTAGCACAACAGTTTCACTTTCATTTCTATTTTTTTTATCAAGGCTTTAATTGATCATCTCACACTCTATCAGTTGTGCATACTCTAATTAGCTATATTTAAACCAAGTGATGGGTACTAGTTGTTCATACTCTAATTAGTTATATTTAAATCGAGCCACGGGTACTAACTACTACATAGCACTTGTTTAGATCAATATGATACAGAGTCATATAAATTTTACTTTTAAAAATATTGGTTTTCTTGAAATATAAAAAAAATGATTTCCTTATATTTTTTAATATGTAATTATAATTTTTTATTTCATATATTTTTCAAAAATAATATGTATATAATTTTAATTTTAAATTAGAATTCATAATGTAGGTGTATTATCTTTACATTTACATTGTTTAAACCTTACAAAAACTAAATACTTTTTAGTTACAATTAATTATATTCTATATTTGTGGGCGTGCGTGTTATCTTAAAAAAAAAAAGTTTGAAAATCTCTAATTACACAAATTTTGAGGAAATTTAAAAGCTTAACATTTAGAAAATTCCATCAAATTGCTTTCTCTCGGAAGTAGACTTAAACCTTCCTTTAATATTTGCATTAACTTGCTTATTTAACTCCATAGCCACGTGACTAACAGAAAAGGATTTGAACACTAAAATTATTTCTTTCATGTGGAGCATTATGAATATGTTGCTAAGCATAGCTTAGCCCAAGGAAGGAGGAGGCAAACACTTGCAAAACTCAAACAAAACTCTGAATTATAATTTCTAGTGTTATTGGTTCATCTAGATTATTTATGCATTTATCATAGTTTGATTTCAAAATATATAAAACACTTCTTGCTCTTCAAACTTGTATTAAAAGACCCCACTTACAATTTTTATCGACCGACAAGTACTCGACTTATGAAGACATATTTGAACAAGAATGCTTCTTTACAAATTTTTAAAAAGCCAGAGGTTATGAAAAATGAAACTTCTTTATCAACTAATAATCTATTAATATATTGCCGTAAGATAGTCAACCATCCATATAAAAGGATATATATACACACAAATTATATATATGGGAAAGAAATATGATATAATTCATATTGATGTCATCAATTATGAAAGTGCCACATTTGAATTAATACTTCATGTGGTGGTAATATAGTAGGGCAATATAGAGATGTTGAAAAGTGGTTGTCATTGATGGTAAGCAATATCAAGTTTAGGGGGAACTCGTTGAAGTGATATAGTTGAGCATGTCAACTTTAATTCGTTGATGTCAAGTGTTAAGTTCAATGGGAGCTTGGTAACTGTGTTTATGTGTGTCCCTGCCTAGCTGAGGTCAAGGATGTATGTATTATATTTGAGGGAATTTATGTTTTATTTCCTTACATTTTTAGTTGGATAGTCCTATCCAAGACCTTGCCAATTCTATATCGCACTAAACTCCAAAGGAGTGATGAGAAAATCAACATTAAAGTTTTGGAGGGTTCCAACTTCTCTTGGTTCCAGCGTGCACAAAATGACATAAAATTCACCCCCCCCTCCTCCCCTCCCCTCCCTGTTAAACTTCAAAAAAGCTTGGGGGGGCTCAAAGTTTAGTTATAACCATTTGATTTGACAAGTCATTGTATTTATACAACACACTTAGCTGAGCTACGGGTGGATTAATCACATGTGCAACACATTTCACCCCCTACCTTTATTAAATGTTGAGCAAGCAAGGGGCCCCCAAAATGGTTCTCATTAGTTGAACTCATTTTAAACATTTGGCACCTTGGAAGGTGTCTACATGTTAATGAAGAACGATCTCTTGTGGAACGACTGAGAGTGATATGGCAGTAGGAGTTGTCAAGCCAATTGGTAATGACATAGCAATAGTGATGACAAGGAACACTATCAATGTGAGATATGGCAGGTAGAATCTGCTCTTCTAGGTGGCCAAGTGGTTTGTGTTTATATAACATGTGGCACCACCTAGAGGACATCACGTGGTATGTTGATGTCACCATAACAACAAGATGACATCAACAAGGCGTGGCAAAGGAAGAGTGACTTTAACCAACATATGACCTGGATTCCTTATAGTAGGTGGCAAAGCTTGATTAGTTGACGATGATGACTTGGAAGCTAAGCTATCCAGTTGACATGGTAAGATTTTTGGTCACTTAATTAAGGATTAAGTCACCCTAATTATGGTTTAGCCTTTGTAGTGTCATCGACCCCCAACCAGGAATCACTACCACCTATAGTGTCTCCATCCCCCAACAGGGAAACACTACATTAACAGTGCTACAAAATCTAATTAATAACTCTAAAAGTATCTACAAAAGTGTAGATGTTTATTCATGTCAACCCTTTTATTGAGGACCTAGAAATTTAACTAAATATGACATGAAACACTATATTCCATGCAGATTTATATATTATGTATTAAAACAATTAAATTGAAAACAACATATGCATAAAATAATTTAATCAAACACATTATACAAATAATAATCAAGTACATTGTTTCAACACTTATCTGAAGAAAAGAGCCAACTAGATACGAGATTTCCACATTCCTCCCAGGCATAGACCAAGTGGTTCATAAACTCAACCACTAGTAATCCCTGTGTTGGGACAAAAACTCCAAAAGTAACAATAATAACATAAGACCTAGGCCACGACACCAACCCCATCAACATGAGTCTCCAATCACAAGCTCATGTCCCCCTGACCTGCACCCAAGAAGCACAACCTAAAACCCTTAGTGGTGCATACCTTTCATGGAGACTTACAATAGGCTAGAACAATGTCTGCATGCAACTCCAGAAGACATGTTTCTACCTAGTGTCAAGTGTTGAACAATCAAATCAGTTTCTCCACAATTTGTTGCAATCAAGACTCACCATCTATCTCCAACCATGTTCCCCACTAGAACTCCATTGAACCAAGGCATCACCAAAGCCAAAAAAACTTCAAAATTATCAATCTCCTAGAGTTTCTTTGGAGTTCCCTAAAACCAAATGCATCCTTAAGGAATAGTGAACTTATTAGCTGCACCCTAGTCAACTCCAAAGTCCACCCTAAGACTCACTGAGCATCAGTTATTCGACTCACCTTCTTGAGTATTCTACTAAAAAATCAATCCATGAATCCCTTAAATGCATAATCATAATAGGAACCTACACTTCCTTTATAAATGCATGGCCCTAATTGGCCATGTGGCACTCACTTAAGACACATGGGCTCTAGAGTGCACTTTTTACCCAAACCAACCTAATTGTCACATTTTTTCCTTATAGTTGTGTCCCCCATCTCTTTCTATGAAGTGGGATCCGAAGGTAGCCTAATTTTATTAATTGATAAGAGATATGTATAATTTACAATATTTACATCATGACTTTCTTGGCCGCCTAGCCAAAACCGACATATCAACATCTGGGCCACTAGCCCCAAAGGTTATCTAATGTCAATACATGGGCATACATAGTGTTGATGCCTTGAAAATTGCTGCAACAACAATGGGGGATAACCACCCAGTCCAGACCTTAAAGCAGCTCCTTTTCTGTTTGGTGTGGTGGCTCCGACTGGTTTAACTAGGTCCAGTTACCTTCTCCCTATCGCTATTGGTTTATGATGTATATTTAACTACCAATAGACAGGGATATCATATCACTTCTTCTTGCTAATCAGGCAAGAGAATGATCCTTAAGCTGATTTGGGTTCAGCCAAGTCGCAACTAAAATTTTTCCTCTTCGAGAAGAGGACTTAAAAGAATGTAGAAATTACTCTAAACGCAAGCTTATTCTATAATGCCAGCAAAAGAAACTAATCTAAATCCTATCTTAATTAGGCAGATATAGATCTAACCCAACTAAGAGCAAGATAATTAAAATATTAGGATTTAAACATGTCTTTCTTATAATGAACATTAAGTTAATGAAGTAGTTCAATTAACTGTTATTATGGATATCAAAACAAATCCTATTGAGACCTTTTAACTGAAATAATAAACCAACAACATTCCAAGAAGTAGTTCACAAAAATGATATTGATTATCAAATCAATAAATCCAATAATTAAACAATAATATGCAAAAATAGTTCATAACACATTATTATTTAATAAATCAGTTTTATAAGACTGATTTCTGAGTAAGTAGTTACTCAGAAATCATAATTTATTCCATAAAAACAAAGATACATAATAACAACATTGAGACAAATTACCCATATTGGCAATAGTTCGCAAACATGAATAAAATGACACATTCTTGTTACCATAAAAATGAAACTGATATTTGAAACAATAGTATTAAAAATACCAATTTATTGCATCCATTTCTCTAACCTTGGTCTCCAACAGTCCCTTACATTGCTTCAACTTCTGCCTTCAAAACTAGAGCCACAATAGTGCAAACTTTGTCCCTCATACATGATTCAAGATACAAAGGAAAAATCCTCAATAATCCCCAGATCTGATATTTTCTCTCCTCTCTCCTACAACTCTAAATTCCTATTACAGTACTGCTTTTAGAAGTCTAAAATTGTAGAGGAGAGTAGCCCTTTATTACATTATGCAATCTATTATTTATACTATTTGTGAAGGAATTCTTGAGAGGAAAGTTTGTTGAAGAAGAATCTGTCCAATCTAGTTTTATTTGCTCAAAATTCCAATCTTTAGTTGCTGGAGATTTCTCATTGATTGAGATCCTTTTCTCTATATTTCTTCTACTGTTTTCCTGCAAAAAGAAATCAAAATGAATTAAGATGCAACAATAAAATCAAAATATCATTGCTAGCATTTAAAATAAATCCAATCAAATTCAATTAAATAAATAATTGAAAATAAAATGTAAGCTTTTTATTGATGCATGGGATGGTTTGATTGGCCAAGGATATTATTGACGAATGGATCTGCATTGAGAAGAGACTTGGAGAAATGAAAATGCAGAAAATAAAACTCGGAAAATTCATTTTGTTTTAGAAATTCGTAGCTTGATCTTCTGCATGATTTTTGACCCAATAAATGACCAAATCTATTAGTGAGACCTCCTCAAAAATATTGTCCTTGATTTTATCTTTCCAATGAGCCGTCCTGGGCCTCATTTGGCCAAGTATAACTTAATCTATGGACCTCCAAAGTTGTTAGATCAAATCTGGCATAAATCTAGAAATTATATTGCTGGGCTAAAAATCAAAATTCTCGTTAAAAATTAAATCCTAAATTAGAA
>APFE030500711.1:3441-26197 GCA_000404065.3 Pinus taeda | reverse complement strand
CATGTATATGGTTAATACACATCTGATCCTATATTATTTATGAATTTAGATCCTTGTTTCTTGCATAGTAGTATGTTGATGTGATTCCACAGGTCCTTTTGAAGCTGGGCAAACAAAGAAGAAGCGACGAAACTCTATCAAGAAGGAGAGGAAATTGAGCGCAAGACTTAGGTTGGCCCTCTTGGTTCTTCTCTCATCTATTTTCATAAAAGGAAGCAATAATAGACTTTGATTGTTTGTTTCTAAGATAGCCACCCATCTTAGTGGGAATAACAGCATCCGAGTGGACACTATTCCCGTATAACAGGTTCACACTAACTTTTGGTTTAATAAAATATTTTATGAACAAACTACAATGTAATTGAATTAGTGAAACTCTATCATCAGACATCTTAATAAAGTCTTTTAGTGACAGGATAATAGCCCGAGACACCTTAATAGTGTCACTAATATAATGCATAATGGTCTCACTCTATCATAAAAGGATGATTCAATTGCTTGGTGTTGGAACTCCTCTTTTGGCCAGATCACTGCTAAACAAGCCTATAATACAATCATATCCCATTGTCCTCAGCACAAGGTGAATTGGTGGTGCAGGAATATCTATCATTGGCCCATTGCCCATAAACTCAAATGTTTTATTTGACTGGCATTGGGGAACCGTATTCACACATGGGACAATTTGTTCACAAAGGTGATATTGGGCCTAATTCCTGTGTCCTTTGCTCAAAGGAATCAAAATCACTTGATCACTTATTTTGTTAGCATGATTATTTTATGGCTCTCTGTATTGCTGTCCTTGGATCTCTCAACATACAAGAAAGTGGACCTCAGTTTCCACTTGAGGTTTGTCTCTTCTCGGAAAGTGGACCTTGGTCTCCACTTGAGGTTTGTCTCTTCTCGTGGGAGCAAAAAGAGGGGAAATACAAATCTCTACCTATTTTCATCATTGGGTGCATTTGAAAAGTTTATAATAAGCATATCTTTGAAGGTCATCCTATAAATCTCTTTGGTATTCTAGTTGATCACTTATTTTGTGAGTGTGATTAGTTTATGGCTCTCTGGAATGTTGTCCTTGGATCTCTCAACATACAGGAAAGTGGACCTCGGTCTCCACTTGAGGTTTGTCTCTTCTCGTGGAAGAAAAAAGAGGGCAAATACAAATCTCTGCCTATTTTCATCGTCAGGGCATTTTAAAAGTTTATAATAAGTATATCTTTGAAGGTCATCCAATAAATATCTTTTGTATTCTGCCCCAGATTTTTAGTTTTTTCAATGATTATTTTCGGCCCTTCAAGTGCACCCACGCATGCCCTTTTTATTATCCTCCTATCCCACTCTCTTGTAATGTACACTTTTTTTATGGTGTCTCATAGGCTAGCATATGTGGAGGGGGAGCCCTTATCTTTCTCCCTGAAAACATGTCCTTTCTAATCTAGTTGAATACATGAACAAGATCTAACACAAAAGTTGAGATCACTGTTGTATGGGATCTTCTATATTTTATTGCCTCCTTGAACATTTCCTCTCTTCGGGTATCGAAGGATTCTAACTATGTGATTGATGGGATTTTTTGGAGAAGCTATCTACGGGTGCTTATCCTTCATCATTGGATGGAAAGAATTAATTTCCGAAGAGTCACTTTCATAATCTCTTTTTTCAGTACATATTTAGAGAATGGAATCAATAGGTTGACAGTTGGTCCAGAAAAGCACTCTATGTGGAGGAAGGACAGATTTTCTAGGAAGAACAAAAGGGTTTACAATTATTGAGGAGTGGGATTATTCATTTTCCCAGTAATCTTCAGTTGGCCCTGGACTATTAACAGTCTATTGTGGATGGTCTTTTTCTCTTTACTCAGATCATGATAAAAAATTATATATGTCAATAAGTAGGATATATGTTTTATTTGTTTATAGGATAATTTCTGTATAAGAGATTTTGGACTTTACATTTTTTTGTAGCCATTGTTATGTCAATCACAGTTTGCTAATGTTTTTGTCTACAGTTTTTAGGAACCTTTGATATCCCGTGTAGGTTTGTTTGCCTATGTTGCAACTATTGTCTTAGTTTCCATTGTATGCTGAGTCATATACTAGATATTGTACTCCTTTTTCACTAATGAAAATGATGATTTCTTTCTTCTAAAAAAAATACGTAATTACCATGTCTTCCCTTCACCTTAAAGGCAAGCGCAACCTTGTAGAGATAAAGGAAAAGGAATGATCCTACCATTATCATGGAATGTGGAGGTAGTCATATTATCTATTAACAACTCATAATTTCACCTTGAAGGCAAATGCAACATTGTAGACATGAAGACAAAGGAAAGTTCCTTTCATCACCATTGAATGTGAAGATAGTCATATTATCTTTTGGAAACTCTTTAGCCATAAATATAATGCAACATTGCAGACATGAAGATGAAGGAAAGCTCCTACCTTCACCATGAAATGTGAGGGTGATCGTCTTATTCTCCATGGAATGTGTAGTCATCATCTTATCTTTGAGCCAAGAGGCTCATTCTACAACCTAGTGTAAACATAAATGCAACATTGCAGACATGAAGATAAAAGAAAGATCCTACCTTCACCATGGAAAGTGAGGGTAGTCATCTTATTCGCCATGGAATGTGTAGTCATCATCTTATCTATGAGCCGAGAGGCTCATTCTACAGCCCACTATGAAGGTGATATGTAAGTATGTCCATCTCTCTCAAAATAAAAATTAAATATTTTTTAAATAAAAAACAATGTTGGTTATATAAAAAAGGAAAAAAATATGCTATGCATATTTAATAAGTTGTCCATATGACCTAATATAATTTATGTAAAGTAATTAGAAGTAAAAAAAAAATATGTGAGTAAGATGTTTTTTTTTTTTTGTAAGCTGAGGTGGGACTCTTTCTATTACTTTATAGAAAATAGAACAGTACATAGATCCAGAACAAAATAACTCGCCCGCATGGGGAAACCGAGTATTTGTACCATCTAAAGTTTTTAAGAGTCGACCAGAAATAGAGGGCTCAAAGTCTGAAAATCTTAGCAAGATGAACTAAACAGTCCTGATTACTTCTAATCCTACTAATCTGCATAGAAACATTCCCTTTATCTAAAAC
The DNA here is from genome assembly GCA_000404065.3 of Pinus taeda. Classification (NCBI taxonomy): domain Eukaryota; kingdom Viridiplantae; phylum Streptophyta; class Pinopsida; order Pinales; family Pinaceae; genus Pinus; species Pinus taeda. The sequence continues at coordinate 23,079 of APFE030500711.1, read as the reverse complement.
ATGCAGGAAACTATGTTTAGCAAAATTATGTATTTTCCTATACATATCTGATCTCAGACATCTTCAGTTGCAGGTTGCTGGTTTGCTCCTCCGTCTGCGCCTTGATGATCTCCCTTCAACAGCTGATGTAATTCATCCAGTTTCTCCTCTTGTCTTTCTAGAGCAATGTGTATGAACCTCAGTTCCCTACGCATCTCTGGGCCTCCCTGCGCTATTTCTGCCATCTCAGTAGCAACTTGCTCAAGAGCTTTTGCTAATAACCTTTTCATCACCCAATACATGTGGAGCGATTGCTTGAACAAAGACATTCTGCCCCTAGTGTTACCTGGATCCTGCAATAAGAATTCCCAATCCTCCATTTCTTCGTTAGATTGGCCTTGTAAAGACTCCTCCTCCAGGTGCTGTATAATTCTTCTGACCTCTGGGTTTGTATTCTGCTGGTACACTCTCTCAGCCTAGCGAATTTTCTGTTCTATCGAGCTTCTTGCTTTTTTTGCGGGTGTCATTTCCTGCTTGGAATTCTCCCCTCCGTCACCTGCGTTCCTCCTCTGCCTCCGACCCCTCATACCACCCTCAGCTACTCTATTCCCCGAAACCTTAACATTTCTCTTTCTGTCGTATTTCCTAACTCGTTCCTCCGGTGAGACAGGCTGATCCCCTTTCGCCTGCTGGTTCCTAGCACCTGTAACGTTGCCATGGGCTATACACTTCCTGTGGGATTCGCACCAGGGGTCAGCGTCCGCAGGGTCGTCCTCAATCTCAAAAATTTCTGTAGGGAGCTCCTCATTTGCAATAGTCTTTCCTTTCCTATCCCTATTCTTTTCAGCTGTGCTCTTTGGCTCCTCCGTTACGCTAGATTTCATCCTAGTCTCCATGGTAGCTCGAATAATGCCACGGGTTATGCTCTGGTGCCAGTGGGAAGTAATTCTACCTCGCTGAATCGTTCCTATCCCGCCCTCTGCGCTCTGAGTTAGGAAAAAGTAGAACTGCGGCTTTTTCTTGCCTATCTAGGATTTTATAGCATTGCTATCGCCAAAGTACACGCCTGAATCGGTATTATACTGCCGTCGATTATTATCCGGGATGTTGCCTCTCCTAGCCATCATTCCCGGATTCAAGATTACCGTCAGCAGATCTCACAAGCCGCTCCATCCTCCTCTCCGATCGCATGCATTAATGATTTCACAGTGGGAATGATCCTGAGCTTGCTTCCTCGCACGCCGTCGGTGAGCCGTTCGGTGCATTCCCATCAAATCACTCTTCTGTCCCAACTAACCTGCATTCATGAATCGGGATCTCCAATCCCCTTCACCTGTCCAACTCGTTTCTTCTAACGTTCTCGCGTGTTGCCTGCGCATGATCCTCATTAATAATCGTTGCCAAGTCTAGCCAATCCCTGCTGGTGCAAATCGATTTCCATTGGCTGTCTACCATGTTGTCTCATCCTTTACAGCCCCAATTCGCCAAGAAATCGACCGCGCGATTCCCATTTCTCCTAACATGGAAAAATACTTTATAATCAATCCTTCTTAGAAAACCTGCTATCTCCTGAACAATTCCAGCTGTCCTCCAACTGTTTGTTATTCGCTCCCAATCTCTTCCATTGCTAAGTTTCTTCAAAATATCAATTGCAATCTGAGAATCACCAACTATTTCCATGCTTGTATAACCATTTCTGATTGCAATCCTCAGTCCCTGGTGGATTGCCCAAAGTTCTGCCTCATTATTCGTCATTTCCCTGCCCCATTCCGCATAAATCCACCTTACCTGTTTCTGACTGTCGCGAAAAATACCTCCAAAACCAGCATTGCCCGGATTCCCCTTCGATGCTCCATCGAATTTTAATTTAATAAATTTATCTCTGGGATAGATAAAGATGTCAGGATTTTGGATTCGATCATTATGCCTGCTACCATGTTTCTGAAAAACCATCTCATATTTTAAGTTTAGGCTGTTCAGAATCATCTCCTCTGTGTGGTTCGCTTTCCAATCCTCCACATCCCATTTCTCCGCCAAGATTGTTTCCCTCATTAAGCTGACTGCCCATTTCCATATAATTTCCTGATCTTTGGCTTTGTCCTGAAAGATCCGACGGTTCCTTTCTTTCCAGACCATCCATAGAACGAAACCTGCAATAAGATCCCAAGCTCTGCTAACAACTTTGCATTGAAATTTCTCTTGATTCCAGTGGAAAATGATTGCGTTGATGTCTCTGAGACCCGTCTCCGGTTTACCAAATATCTTTCTTGTATCCCTCCATACTTTCTTAGTGAATGAGCAGTAAATCAGGAGATGGGATCAGTTCTCTTCTGCGTTTTTACATAGACAACATCCTGAATGTCCGCTGAAGCCTTTTTTTTTGAATTCTGCCCCAGGTTAAAATCTTGTTCTTGGCTACAAGCCATAAGAATAGGGAGATTTTCGGCCACCATTTACTTCCCCATATAGTTTTCCATTCTAGATTCTCCTCATCAATAGCCTGTGTCTCAAATAGATAGTATGCCTCTTTGACAGTGAAAGAACCTTTCATGGAGTTCCCCCATCTAAGAATGTCTCTACCCTCGCGGGCTTTAATTTTCCTAGACTCCACCTCCTTCATGTATGATTCTTGTTGCTCTTGGTTTATATCGCAATCCCATTCACTTGGATCTGTCCATTTTCTCCATATTCCATCCAGTTCATTCTCTTTCCAATAATCTTTGACATGGTTTCGATTTCCCCCTATTTTTTCCTGTAACTGTTGGACCGATTGATTTTTTCTCATTTTTTCCTTCTGCTGCCATTTTTCCTCCCAGAAATTGGCTTCCCCTCCACCTCGGACTTCCCAGAAAATATGGTTTTCAACAATATCTCTGTTCTGTCGGGCAAGGTCCCAGATTGTTGAACCCTTGGGGGTTTCTCTTTGCCTTAAAATGTCGACTGATGTGTTTGGCATATTGTATTTGCGTCTCCAAATGACTTTCCACAGGTCGTTACCCCCCCTTAGCCAACGCCACCAAAGCTTTTCTCCTAACACCTTGTTAAGTCTTTCCGGGTCACATAATCCCAATCCTCCTTTTTCCTTCCTTTCTGTTAGGTGATTCCAAGAAACAAGGGCCCGTTTTTTCTGATGATTCGTTCCTCCCCAAATGAACTTTCTCATGATTTCTCTAATTTTTGAACAGATACCTAAAAGCACTGCCATTATCGACAGAGGATATATGGGAATAGCTTGGAGGATTGATTTCACCAGCACTATCCTCCCTGCCATATTCAGGGTTCTAAAAGCCCAGTTCGCAACTCTGTTTCTCAGTTTGTCCAATATTCCTTGCCAGTTTTTCAATCTTTTGGAAGTAAAGTCCAGCATATTCCCCAAGTATTTCATTGGCAACTCTCCTCTTCTGAAGCCCAGCAGTCTTATGAGATGAGTTTTAATCTGTTCCATTGTGTTGAATATAAATACACAAGAATTTTCTCTATTGATCTCCAGTCCAGAGGCTTCTGTAAATAAGTCCAAAATCTTCTTCAACTGTCTCACTTCTTTCACAGTTTGTTCCCCGAAAAGCATAATATCATCAACAAATTGCTGATGAGTTAGAGGCAACTCATTACCCCAGAGCTTCAAGCCCTTGATTTTGTTCGCTGCCCGTTCTTTTTTAATGTATCTACCAAGGCCTTCTACTGCCAATATGAAGAGAAACAGAGATAATGGGTCTCCCTATCTGATTCCTCTAGACGCATTAAAAGTTTTTGAGGGAGTTCCATTAACGAGTATGGAGAAGATCGGGGATGAAATTAGACTATGAATCCACTTTACCCATCTCCTACAAAAGCCAAAACTTTCCAGGACCTCTCCCAAATATTTCCAGTTCACTCTATCATAGGCTTTCGATAGGTCTAATTTAATCATCATACCCTTTTGGTTTTTCATTTTTAGAGAGTGGATGACCTCTTGGGTTACTACTAGGCCATCAAGGATTTGCCTACCTTCTACAAAACCCGTTTGTTCAGAAGATATTAGCTTATCCAACAGAGGTTTCAGTCTTTTAGCAATCAAGGATGTTATTATCTTATATATGACATTGCATAAAGCTATGGGTCTAAACCCATTAGCATCTTCTAAGTTATCATTCTTAGGAATCAAAGCATAGAAGGTGGAATTAATAGCGGGCCATACCTTCTGGTTCATCCGGGATTCTTCTATCAACTCTAGGATTTCTCTTCCCAGGGAATGCCAGCTTGCTTGAAAGAATTCAATTGTGAAGCCATCTGGGCCTGGAGCAGTACCTTTTTTCATGGATTTAACTATTTCTTCTACCTCCTCTAAATTAGCAGCTCTCATCAAAGCATTATTTTGGTCTTCTGTAACTAATCGGGGGATGGCAGAGCATATTTTCTTTATAGCTTCCGATCTGTCTACTGATGGTTCAGCTAAAATATCTTTGTGATGGTCCACCAACACCTGTTCAATCCCTTATTGCTCCACTACTCTCTCTCCATTCTGATCTTTGATGGACAATATCCTATTTCTTTGTCTGTGTTGGATCATTGCCTGATGGAAAAATTTAGTGTTTCTTTCCCCTTCCCTTAACCATTTTATTCTTGATTTCTACCTCCACAACACTTCTTCTTGTTTCCGCCTTTCCTCGAGTTTTCCAAGAATTATCCCCTCCTCTCTAATGCTTTCCTCTGTCCTACCTTCTATGATTATCTTCTGTTGCAGAGATTCCATTTCCCCTTCCAGTTTTTGTTTTTCCTCCAAAATATTACCAAACTCCTCCTTGTTCCATTTCTTGATTTTCCCTTTCAATTCTTTAAGTTTTAGTTGGAATGTATGCATCTTTCCTTTACCCTGGGCTGAGCTCTGTGTCCACCATTCTTCCATCTTCTTAATAAATCCCGGATCTCTTAACCAAAAGGATTCAAATCTGAAGGGTCTCCTTCCACAATTCTTTTTAATATCTACCTCTAGTCTGATAGACCAATGATCGGAACCAAGGCAAGGCATAATCTTTTCTTCAACGAAAACATCCTTGTTCATAACAGGTTCAGAAACTAAGAAACAATCAAGTCTCGAGGCTATCTGGTTCTTACCCCCCCTCCTATTGTTCAAGGTACAGATTCCGTTGATAGTATGAATATCAACTAATCTTAATTCATCAATCATGTCATTGAACATACTCATGTATTGATCAGCTTTTCTTATCCCCCCCTTTTTCTCCTCGAGGGAACAGATTAGGTTAAAATCACCCCCTATAATCCATGCAGGCTCTAGATAGATTCTACGAATTGCCTTCATTTTTTGCATGAAGTTTTCTTTCTCCCCTGGGGTGGGTGGGCCATAAACCCCTGAAATGACTACTTTTTCTTTCGTTCCTACTATTCTACCAATGCTTGTAAGGATACTGGTCATGCTGGTCCAACCTTCTAGGATTATGTCATTTGGGTTCCATAAGATAGCAATTCCTCTTGCAGATCCAATAGCATCTTGACCCATAACTTCGTATTGAAGCTTATTTTTATTAATTATTTCTTCCAACTGTTGTACTAAAATTTTTGTTTCCTGAAGAATCATAATACTCGGTTTTTCTTTTTTCAATTTCTCTTTCATATATCTCTATTTTCCTTTGCTATTTAAGCCTCTAATATTCCAGCTGATGACAATCATTTAAAACTTTTGGTAGGAGGGGAAAAATACCTCTGACAGAGGTATCACTTTACCTGAGTTAATCAACGCTTCTCCCACAGTCTGAATGGCTTCACTCAGTGTCTTCTGTCCTCTTTTCCTGCTATTTTTGCCAAAAACGTCCATTCCCGTCTGATCATTCTCCTGTTCGCTTGCTATGATTAACTGTTTATCCTTGCTCTCCCCTTTTTTTTCCTTGTACTTTTGAAATTCTTCTTTGTACAATTGTTTCTGTTTCTCTGGTATGAATCTGTTATTCAAGTTTTTCCATTCCTGAATTAGCTGTTTCATGATTTTTTCCTCCTCCACCTCATTTTCCTTCTGGTTCTCCACTTCCATATGGGAATGCTCTGTCACAATTTCTGACTCTCCCACCACCCTTTCTTCCACTGCTTTCCCCATACTCTTCTCTTTTTCCTTTGTTTCCGTGACTACTTCCATAGGCGTATTGCCAAGCTCTTCATCATCCCCCAGGTTCACTTCATAGTCCTCGTTTTCATTTTGAAGGACATGGAACTTGTTTTGGATTACTGTATTAAGGGGCTTTTCATGCGTCTGAGTCTTGAGACCCTCTTTGCCCTGTTTCTTCCTTCTTGAAACTTGTTGAAAATCCCTATCTGCCTCTCCCATTTCGCCTGCTTCTCTTTGATGTGTTTCTTGGCTTTTATTGAACTCTTCCTCCTTATTCAGCGGACATTGTCTGTATAGATGGCCATATTCGTGGCACTTACGACATCTGAACGGAATATTTTCATAGTCTATTGGCTGTTTCCAGATATCATCATGGTATTCCAGTTCAATAGATTCTGGAAGAGGCTCAGATATATTCATATATACACAGAGCCTAGCATATGAGTTATACTTGCCGCGCTTTGTCGCCTCTGCTATTTTAACAAAGCCCCCAATTGTATTTCCAATACCCTCTAAGATTTCGGCGTCCCAAAATTCCTTTGGCAGTCCAAACAATCAAACCCAGATTGGGGAAGCCAACATTCTTTCATTTTCCGGGTTGTATCTTTCCTCCCAGCGTTTCATGAACAAACCCGCATTATTCATTAAATACGGCCCCTCCTCGAAAACCCTTTCTTTGTCCTCTAGATTTGCAAAGATAGCTGTAAAAAACCCTTTCGCCCCCAATTTCAGATCTATATGTCCTTTTGGTCTCCATCTTTGGTGAATCCACCTTTTCAATTCTTTCTCAGTTGGCCAGTACCCTATGAAATTACAAATCAGCACATGGTCCTTCATGTAGCAGCTGTATTCCTCCAGTTTGTTGCAGGGAATGACATATCTGGGATGTTTTTGGGCCCTCGAAAGACATTTCCCGCCAATTCTTTTTTGCCATAGGTTACCCATCACTGGAGCATTGTTTTCCTTCAGATTCCGCTGCGTTCTGGTAGTACTGGTTTCCCCCGCAACAACATTTTTGTAGGAGGGGATCTCTCCCCTCCCCTGCTGATTTTCCATTTCCTCCTTAGGTCTAGTGTCTTTAATGTTAACCTTATTTCTCTGCTGAAAACCTATAAAAAAAAACTGTTTAAGTCTAAGATTACCTTAGGCAGACTGGCAACCTTGCTGCCCACCGTCTGCTGCTTCGCGGTTTCCGCCTGCGACGCTCAGGTCCTGCATTCCCGCTCCATTAGGGTTCCGCCTTCCCCGCCTTGGTCAAACTCCTCTCACAAGATTAGAAATTTCAATATGTGAGTAAGATGTTAAAACCTTATACATTTCAAAAATATTTTAGCATGTTGTTACAACTTCTATCTATATTATATATAATATATATATTATATATATATATATTATATATATATATATATATATATCATATATGATATATATAATATATATATATTATTATATAAGAAAATATTTTAATGTTATATAGAATAAAATACCTAAAGGGGCTATTATAAAATATTTTAATATGAATTAATATTGATGTATACTTAAAAATATATTAATTACAAAAAAAATCATTTCAATGCACATGTTATGTATATTAAAAAATACAAGTTAAACAATAAAAAATTACACAATGTTTTTGCACTCTAAAATAAGTTTTCACTTGAAGAAATTTGATCCCTTTGGGCTCATGTTAGATCCGTGGTTAAAATGGATCTATGTTGGTTTATGTACTCTTCAACAATACGCTGGTTTTATGTCCAAAGTTGTTTTTCTTATCCAAAATTCCAAATAATCTAAGATATGAAAATATTATTTCCAGTGTCCAAAATTTGTCTTATTAAGCATGCAAAGACAATTTAAAATGACTATATGATTGGGCTTTTTTGGATTCCATATTTTCCCTCTTCTTTCTTGGAGTGATCAATAAGTTGAAAAGGAATGAATGAAGTCAAAATTGGATTGCCTCTAGTGATGAGTAGGTTGGAAACTAATGAATGAAGTTAAAATGGGATGAAAGTAACTGAATTTACTGACTTCTCGAATCTCATCCAAAATTCTTTAAGGGTTTCTATGCTCACTTCTTGTTTTCAAAGCTGATTTCCAAGGTTTACATTTCTATATTTTGAATTTTAATTTCTAAATTTTGATATATTAAATATTTGAACAACTAACCCAAGTTTAATACATGTTTTTTTCTTCATGTTGCTAATAATCTCAATCCATGTCTAGAATAATAATATGTTTTTTACATAGCATATATTAAAAACTACCATGCATACCCTGTCACAATCTGGCCATAAACATATGACCAATTGCTTTTAATGTTATGAATTCTTTGCACTTTTCCTCAAAAACAAAATCTTCATATATCTTCAAAAATTCCTATCCCCGGTCTCTATAACTTGTCACAAGTTTATTTCATATTAGGGACTTGTGTTTTTGAAGCTTCTTTTAAAAATTGAAACAAGTGATTTGAATCAAATAAATTTGCATTTTGCACTCTCTCTCTCTCTCTCTCTCACACACACACACACACACACACACACACATATATATATTGGAGTCTAAATCTTATATCTTTGGAGCCTTTACACATATGTCTTCGAGTCTAAATCTTTTATGTCTGGAGCCTTTACATTTCTATGCAGTCTGCATAGTCTCCTTCTCTTGTCCTTTCAATTCAGATTTGTAGTTCCACTGCAAGAATTTTCATGATCAATGAATAATTATTAGTCACATAAGAAACTATACCATGAAATCAGCTAATGGAGTCTAGGCTTCCATTACCATTAAATTTAAATATAAAGATCATAAATAATCATTTCAAATGAATCTTCTATGAAAATCAAAACAATGTAGAAAATATTTTCAGTCAGGAGTGGAAATAGGGACATGGAAAATATAGGTAAGCTTAAATGGTATCACTAGCATCTCTATCCATAGGGAACATATGATTTGTATTATAGAAGGCTAAAGACTCACGGAGATCAAAATTCTATTGAATTTTCTATTTAAGTGAATGGAGAGCGATGTTGATATTGTTAAATCCATGGCGCGAGTCAACTGTGGCGGAGAACATGACTCAGACATTAAAGAAATGCTTTCATATTGACACACTAATTTCTGATCTTCAATGTTTTGTGTTGTTTACATTGAATGAGTTTCTACCATTGCAGAGATTTGCAAAAGGCCAGTGTAGATTCGGGATTGATGGTTTTTTAATTCGATTGGCAACAATTAATAGTATTTTGATATATGGAAAAAATATTTAATGTTCAGATTAATTAAGTTAATAATATCTTTTCATTTCAGTTTAGAATGTCAAATACCATGTTAAGTTTTAATTAAAATATTTATGATTAATTTGAGTTACCTTCATTATATTTCAAACAATTTTATTATTGAAAAGTATTTGTAAAGTTCTATGGGAAAGTAAATTAAGTTAATGGCGGGCGTGTGTTTTTGTATATAGCATATAGAGGTGGTGATGGGTTTTGGGTTTGAGGTTTATGCATTTATGACCTTGCACATTAGAGGAAATTTGGTAATTTTGTAATTCATACTCGATCTACTTGCACTCTTCTCTTTTTTCATCTCATAATTTGAAATTTTTTCTTATGATCAATTATATTGTGGATTTTTCCATTGACCCATTGGAGGAGGTTCAAAGCTAGACAACCCCATGCTCCACTCACACCCATAGCAGTCACCTCCCTCCTCTTCCTTGCACCCCTCCCACCACATTAGGCATAGAGGAACATCCTAACAATGATATCATCGTCTTCGATCATGGTTTTGTAGGAGGAGTCTTCCAAGCTTGCTAAATCATGAATACAAACACCCTTCTTGATGTTACTCCCTCTACTCTACCCAACTAGACCATTATCCCTCATTTTTTCTTGTGCATCCTACCTAGAGACTCACTCTTGTCCCGATCCTTGTTGAACGCTGCCTCAATTCCTCCCTCCCCTATTCACACCTCCTTACCCTATCTAATTTTTCTGCCCTAATACTCCCCCACCTACAAACAAACTCACTTTCTAAGCATTTTCCTAATGTTGGAATTTTTTGTGGTAGAGGAAACCCTAATCAACCTACTACCTCCTCGACTCCACTTGTTGGTCATCTCTCAAAACAATATTGGAAATTCAACAAAAGGAAGGTTGAGGAACCAATCTTGGCTATTTTGTATGTGTTATATTCTTTCCACTACTAGCCCCACGCGTGAAGCGGGGGGTTAAAGGGGGGGAAGTTGTGCCCCCTTCGTTGCGTTGGGTGCAGCGGGGAGCTCACAGGGGGGGCAACTTCCCCCTCTCATTGCTTTAGGTGCAGCGGGGGCTCAAAAGGGGGTGACAACCCCCCTGTCACCGCCCCCTACACAGGGTCTGAGGCAGCTTCCTGAGAATTTTGTTTGGACCCTATATTAGGTGGGCGGACCTCCCTATGGTTTTGTGCATGGGTTTTGCACATGGTTTTGGGCATGATGGTTTTCTTCGCATGGTATCTTATAGATTCGATCAAGGTAAATACACGATTATATTCTAATCCAAGGTTAATTGATTGGGGTTTATGAATGCTTCAACACATATATATATATATATATATATATATAATATATATAATGTATATATAGTATATATATGTATGTATTAGTATGTATATGTATGTTATATGTATATATATGTTATATATATATATATCTATATATATATATATCTATATATATTATATATATATATATATAATATATATATATATATATATATATATCTGTGTGTGTGTGTGTGTGTGTGCATTTACATACACACACACACATATATATATATGTCGTAACATTGAAAGGAATAGAATGAAAAATCAATCTGGCAGTCCTAGTTTTGAGATCTAGGAGAAAATATTTGTTTATATTTGTTTTATTTTTATGTTCTCACCATTTTTTATTTATGTTTTTATAATTCATATGCAGGTAATTTCTGTACAGGGTTAAAAACTACAGGTTTCGGGGAAGATGTTCAACTACATGACATGCACAAAATGGAGGAGGTCACCATAGTAAGGAAGTTTTCTAGCAAAGGGATGTTAATGATTGTTCTCAGAAAATAAACAAAAACAAATTTCTTACAACCACTTGGATACATTCCCCGTTGCCTGATCTTGGAAAAAGGATGGATGGGTTGGATGACAAATTAGTTGAACATGTCCAAAAGATACTTTAGGGTCAATTAATGTTGGGTTTGCAAGCACTTTTCGTCAAAAAATGGTCCATGGAATTTGATGCTCACTCTAAACAACTTGCAACCATTCCTATTTGGGTTTAGTTTCCTGGTTTTCCTTTGATTTTTTGGTCTAAGGATGTTCTCAAGGAAATTGGAAATGTAGAAATATGGTGATAGAATTGTAATTGCTCAAGAAATTTAATCTAAGTCAAGAGACAAAATTCTACTCTACTTCTATGCGAAAATTAATCCACAATTTAGACATTCACAAACATGCATCAATCACATACACAAGTACACAAATTTATCTAGGGGAAACCAACTAGCAAAAACCTCTTAAGCATGCTTGCATTAATGAGATGAATAGAGAATGTATTACAATTGCTTGCTCACTCTGAAATCAACCTGCAAGTGAATAATTGTTCTCTCCGCTCAATGAAAATATCTGATCGATACGAGTCAATTTTTTTCTCCACTTGAGCTCTTATTTCCTTGCACAAATCAAGATGAAATTGGCCCCTAATTTTTAATAATTTCCTCCAAATTTATTGCAAAATTCAAAAGGATTGATCACTGATTGCATGCAGCACCTATACACTTAAGACTAGTCTACAACTGATGTTATCTTGGAATATCCACCACAACTGAGCAATTTAAATTCCTTGCATGCATGAGTTATTTTTGGTTGATCAGTCAGTTAACTGGATGATCTCTAAGTTAGACTGTTGTCCCACTGCACAATTGACCTTCAGATTGTTCTACTAATTGTTAGAACTAGTTTAATTGAGTAAAACTAGAAATAATTGAACTAGATTGCTACAAATTAGCAATCAGTACATGAAAACTAAACTCCAATCCCACTAACTTGAATTCACTGAGCTAACCGAGCGACAAAAATGATGTCACCTCAGTTAAATGCCTCCAAGTTGTCTGCTAATTTGGAAATTTTGAATTTTCTCAATTTTACCAAGGCTAACTCAAATTGAGACATTTTTGCTGCACTTCTCAACACTCCCTCTTAGCAAGAAATAGATTATCGACCACCCTTATCCTGCACCAGTGGAATTCAAAATTCGCTCTTGATAAGGCCTTTGTCATGATGTTAACATCTTGTTCCTCTGTAGGAATGTATTGTAGCAACATTATCCTCCTCTGCACACAGTCCTATAAATGATGATACCAGATATCTATATGCTTGGATCGATTGTGAAATAATAGATTCTCAGAGAGCTTGATCCAACACTGATTATCATAATAGATCATGGTTGGATCCATCTCTTTCCCAAACAGTCACAAAAGTATCTCTCTCATCCATATCGCCTCACATACTGCTTGACTTGCAACCATGTATTTAGTTTCTATTAAGCTGAGTGCCGTAGACATATGCTTCCTGCTACACTAGGAAATTGTTGTGGACCCAACACTAAAAATTCCTTCGATGTATTATTTCGTTTGGATGTAATCCTTGTCCAATCTGCATTTGTGAAGCCACATAACTTCACTTCCTCTTTCCATCTGTACCATATCTCATACTGGGTAGTGCCTCTGAGGTACCATAAAACATGCTTAACTCCCTTCCAATACAATTTGGTTGGCTTATCCATAGCTTGACTTGGTTGGTTGATTGCATAGAACATATTTCATCGTGTGTTCACAAGATACATCAGTGAACCCACTAGTTGCCAATAAATGGTAGCATCAACCTCTTTACCTGAAGTGGCATTCTCCTTCCTCCAGTTCATCGCTAGAGGTGTCTCCATGGACTTACAACTCTCCATGTGAAATATTTGTAGCCTATTGATGGCATACTTCCCTTGAGACACAAACAATTTCCTATCACCTTGCCATACTTCCAGCTTGAGGAAGTAGTGCATGAGACCCATGTCTTTCATCTCAAATTCCCTTGCAAGGTCATCCTTGCAAGAGTTTATCAGTTGCTCATCACCTGTTAATATAAAATCATCAACATATAAAAAAATGATAAGCAATTTACCTTCTACTAAATTATGATAGAGGTTCACACCCACTTCACTTATCGTGAAGCTTAATCCATTGATATAATTATCAACACAAGTATACCAAGCTCGGGGTGCCTGTTTGAGATTGTACAATGCTCACCTGAGTCTGCAGACATGAGAATCCCAATTAAATGTCTCAAATCCTTATGGTTTCTCTATGTACACTTCCTCCTCAATAACACCATTGAGAAATGTTGTTTTTTACATCCATCTAGTGGATCTTCCACCCCATCTATGCAACTAGTGCAAGAATTGATCTAATGGATGAATACCTTTCTACGGGAGAAAATGTTTCCTCATAGTTAATTCCCTCAACTTGAGAGAACCCTTTGGCCACAAATATATCCTTATACTTCTATATGCTTTCATCAGCTGCATGCTTAACCTTAAAGATCCATCTCAAACCCATAGCTTATTTATCTTTCGGTCTTGGGACCACTTCCCGAACATTGTTCTTCATGTTGGATTCATATTCTTCCACCATTGCATCAACCCAAACTTTTTTCTCAATTGCTTCCTCAAAAGGGTATGGCTCAATCTCTACAAGTTCAGTCATTAGAGCCATGTAGCCAGTTTACCTCTTAGGTGACCTCCTTTACCTGCAAAAATTTGAATTTTCTCCCACATTCTCCTTCGCATCCTACACCAATCTATCGACTTCCCTAGTTCTTTTTCTACCTCCTCTATATGGTTTAGCTTGAGTGGATGTCTCCACTTTGCCTCCTCTTTGCTCCTCCATTTGTGGTTTCTCCACAACTTCCTGAGGCTTCTCTTGACGCTCCTTCTTTGGAGCTAAAAGCTCCTTTTCTAGTGGGATTTGTAGCTCCCTCTCAAGTGAGCAACTCATTTCTTTCTCCTCATCAAATTTTACATCCCTTTGCATAACGTTCATTCTGAGGGAAGGTAAGTACACCCAGTAATTGTGTGGAGTTTTAGTGTAACCCAAAAAAACTCCCAAATTTGTTTTCGGCTAAAGTTTCTTCCTCGAATCTTGGAGACATGGCAGTAAATGAAGGCTCCAAAAATTCTGAAATGAGACACATCTAGCTTCCTCCCTAAGAAATCCTCCTCCAGTGTAATCATACTAAGAATCCAATGAGGACTCTAGTTCTACTAGTAGACTGTTGTGTTACATGTCTCTGCCCACAAATGCAGTGGCCGACCTTAGTCATGTAGCCTAGCTCTCGCAAGGCCCACACTGCTCTGGTTCTTCCTCTCAGATGCCTCATTCTATTGTGGTTTGTGGGGAGTTGTCAGTTCTCTTCGAATTCCTTCTTTGGTACAAAAGTCCTTGAAGTCATTCAAAACATACTCACCTCCATTGTCGCTCCTAAGAACCTTCACCTTCTTGTCGGTATCTTTCTCAACTAGTGCCTTGAATTCTACAAATTTTGAGAATGTATCATCCTTCTTCTACATGAAGAACATCCAACACTTTCTTGAGAAATCATCAATAAAAATAACATAGTACTTATGTTTGGCAGTGGAGGGAATCAAGAAGGGTCCACAAACATCAAAGTGGACTCTCTCCAAGATTTCATGTGCTTTGTTGTCTCAACCATGGAATGTGGATTTTACATACCCTAAGGTACAACCCTTGCGTACATCCTACTGCTTAAGTCATCCTTTAGGGAGGCCAGCGGTTATTCGTTGCATAATTGTTAAGGCACCATGATGAAAATGGCCCAATATCATGTGTCAGAGTTCACTGACATTGCAACTTTGCACTTTCTCTGCGTTACTACTTTATGCAACACAATCTTCCACATCAAGTTTATACAGGTTCTTCACACGAACGTCGATCTGCTTCACTTGCCCAGTAGCTATGTGTCTCAGAAAGGATTTCCCTTTACTGAAGATCACATCATAGCCACAGTCTTCCAAAACTGCTATAGAGATGAGGTTCTTCTTTAGGACTGGTACAAACATGACATCTTTGAGGCAAAGAGGGTATCTTAACTCCCTCTTAAAGGTTACTGTACCAATCCCCGTAGCAATGTACCTTATGTCATCGCCAAGCTCAATATGTATTTGGAGATTTTTCTTCTCCAGGTTACTGAAAAAATTTCTACACCCTATCACATGGAACAAGGCACCTGAATCCAAGTACCACACACTCCCCATCACAGTGTTGGCCATGCATGCAATCAGGGTGAAGTCTAACAGGAACTGTGAATCCAATGCTTCACCTACTGCTCCTCTTGAGTTCTTCTTGCTAGAATTTTTGTGTGGACACTTTGTAGAACAATGCCTGAATTCATGACAACTGAATCATTTTATTTTGGAAAAGTCTTTCTTCTTTCCCCCTTTGTTGGATTCTAATTTGGTTTGATATTTCTTCCCTTTTCGCTTCTCTTCCTTTCCAACCAATGAAAATTTTTCTCCATCCTCTCCCTTGGATGAAATTCCATCTATGGTATTTTGCCTAATTTCTTCTTATACTAAATCAGAGCATAAGTATTCCCAATTCGGTAATTTCTCCCTCTCTTTCATGGAGTCCTAGTATGTATGCCAACTTTTGGGAAGGCCTAAAAGAGCTAGGCGCACCAGTGCATCTTTTGCAACATTCATACCAACTCCTCCAAGCTCATCCTGAACTTGTGTAAATTTGGTGAGATATTGCGAAATAATATCATTTTTCTACATCTTAATGTTTCGAAGTTTGTCTTTGAGGGCCAATTTTCTATGTTCATTTCTATTCTCGAATAGATTAGTCAATTACTTCCACATGGAGATTTGAGATAGTGTGGTCTCTCACTCTTTCCATAATTATTCTCCTTGCCTTAACTACATCTTTCTTCCATTGGACTATATTTTGGGCATTCGTTGATCATGGTGTTGACGGTGTTGGACCTGCCATTTAGGGGATCACCCTTGTATGAAGTCCCAACTAGACCTCACACCATTTGGTGTAGGAGTCCCATCTGGTAAGATGGCCTGGTTGCCATTATCTTAAATATTTACCTCAACTCTTGCTTGTCAATACAGGAGAGTGGTCTACTTTGTCTCACAAGAAGTGAGGTTCATGTGCCTGGTGATTGTAAGTGTCTCTTGTGTCAATGGTTCTTTCACCATAGAGGGAGAGGGTGGGAGTGAGTTCCAAGTTAGTTGGGAGAACTCCCAACTCTGCTAGGAACACACAACACAACAAGACGCGCACAACTTCCAGCGGAGCAGTCCACACGGATGCAGAAGTCACAACACACAAGGTAAGATAACACGTATAACACTCAACAGATTAGTTCGCACAAGTGCAATGATTGTTATAGAAAGTTTATGTGAAAGGTCTGTCTATATGTCCGAGAGAGTAGTCTACACGAGCGATACAACATTAAAATCTATAACACATTTTCATTAGCATATATGTATTACAACAAGTGAATTAATTGAAGTGTTGAACACAGGTTAAAACAACATGCATTACAAGTGTTAAAGATTAGTCTTAAAACAGTTACAATATATGAGTGAAAATGTGTTAGCTTGTGAGTAGGCTTCTGAATTAAGCGAAAGTTCCAAGACACATCGTTACATCATACATTACTAACCCCACATGCGAAGCGTTTGAGACACTTCTTACTCCTCTAAGAAAAGATTACAGACTCTCAAGGCTATGTGGGAGGAGCTGAGGTGAAAAGTCCTTTACACGTACAAATCAGGGGGTTTTTATAGCCAAGGGTGAAACTGACCCTTGTGGTTGTTCGACTACCCTCATGACTATTTGACTTCCATGACTTTTCGACTTCACATGACTCTTCACACAACAAGTGGGTCTCTTGCACTTCCACATTACATTACATTGATTGACAGTATTTCCCACAGTAGGGATGTGGATGACATGAATCATGACAAGACTCGACATACAATGCTGGTACATATTTCAGTTTCAAATTTTGCAGCAATATTCAACAAACTTCAGGCATGTGCTACCACCTCCACTGAGCACTTTCTTGGGTCAAGCATGAAGATTTTTTTTTTTTTTCTTTTTTTTGCAGTAATTTTTTTTTGGGCAATGACTTTGTAGATCAGATTTGAAACAGTTTGTACAAAATTTACAAAAACAAATACCAGATATGGATTCCTCTTGAAAAATCTCCCAATTTCAAAAAACAAGTGGATCGAATCGGAGTTCGGATGTGGGAGATATCACTGATTTAAAATCAGATATTTTATTAGAATTTTTGTGACGGTGGAACTGTTGCAGCGCGAATCTGAGATCTCAATGTGTCCAGATAAGGATTTCCAACTCATGGGAAGATGCAAAACGATCCTTCTGCTTCCAAAAATAGGTTATAATAAATATTTTGAGTTATATTGACTGAGTTATGCCCATTTTAATTCTGGAGCAGCATTCAGAATGGGTTCCCATTGGAGACGTACCCTCCCACCCCACTTTAGTAGGCACTTGCTTCACATTCATCAGTTTCAACATAGCAGCATTCGGCTTGGGTTATTTGGAGACGTGCCCTCCCGCCCTAGGCTATGTAGGCACCTGCTACTTCATTAGCAACCAAACATCATGGTTTTGGGTCAACCACATAAAATCCTTGTCATCAAAGTCCATTTGCTAGGCCACACACTGTCATAATCACATTTGGTCACAAGCATTACAGGGTATCTCTATCCTCGGATCTTCGTTTATCAAAGTTTTGGGTTAACCACATAAAACCCTTATCTTCAGTGGCTCTTCATATTCAACAAAGGCTTCGCAGGAGGGAACTTTACGCAATGGGGACCATTGCTTCTTAAGGGGGAGGAGTGATCCGAATGGAAAATGGCATCAATCCATGGTACTCATCCACCCATATTATTCATCGACCCATGGAATTTACCCATGGTATTGTAAATGGCATCCACCCGTGGTATTGTAAAATCCACCCATGGTATTCATTTAGCCATGAAATTGACCCGTGGTATTGTAACAGAAAAATACTATAAGTAACAAGTCACATTTTGTAAAAGGACAGATTGTCCGCCACAATGTAGCCTTTACAGTTCAAAGGCATGTAGTCGCCACATCTCTTCTCAGAGATAAGCTACCATCGCCCTAGCTGGTTTATTTCCATTTCTGTTTGTAAGCATATTTCAGTATTCTACAGTAATGAAATGAAGTATTATTTCCGCTGCATATCTGTCTTTATGGTTATCTCTGTATATTATTGCATTCATGTTTAAGTTCGGATCATGGTGTGCATGTCAAGCTGCAATGCTGCTAGGTGATGGATGTTCTCATGGTGAGTCGCAGCTTCACCTCCACATGGCAAAGTGCATGGAGTCCTCGATGGTCGTTGGTTCGCTCGATGTTACATTTTTACATTGCTCCTTACTTGTATGTTGGTAAGCTGACAGGTTCATCCATTCGCGAAAAGTGCATGTTCATCCATCCGTCTATCCGTTAACACATCTTGCATGTTTTCTCGTCCATCTGTCCGTGAACACATCTTTGCATGATCATCCTTTCACGAGCACATCTCTTTGCATGCATCGTTTCTTCATCTGTTGGAAAACTTATCCTTCTGCATGTGCTCCCTCTTTTCATCCCATTCGTTGTCACACCATGTTTTTTTGTGTACCTGTGTCTGCAGTCACTCATGACGAGATGAAATCAAATCCATAAACCTCTTAGGCTACCATGATGCATGATCATTTCAGATGCAGGTGACCGGGAGATGTGATAAGGTTGCGAGGCGGGATGGAGGCTCCAGGTACTGCTGATGAAAACTGTTCAGGAGTCACTGGGTGATGAAGATGGGAAATCCAGATCAATAGTGACTATCCACGAGGTTTGGCTCAGCTGGAGGTAAAACTGCACAGTTTTTGAGAGGAACAGTCTAGGTTGATGAAAGGCTGGGAAGGAAAAATTTGCGCAATTTTCAGAATGAGCGGGTAGTAGGAACTTGGCAGCAAAACTGCACAATTCTTGAGGGGAACTAGCAGTCAGTTGTTGGGTCACTGGGAGCAAAAACTGCACAATTCCTGAGGGGAACTGATAGTCAGCTACTAGGTCAGTAGTAGCAAAAGCTGCACAATTTTGAGGGGAACTAGCAGTCAGCTACTGGGTCATTGGCAACCAAAAATGTGCGATTCTCGGAGGGAATTGGCAGTTAGTTGCTGGAGCTTGGCAGCAAAAACTGCACAATTCCTGGAGGGAACTGTCAGTTAGTTGTTGGGAAAAACTATGCTGATGCTGGGAGGCTGGCCTACTGGTCACCTCTGTTAGCGCTCAAATCTACCTTAGGCTGAAATAAGGTAAAACTCAAGGCTACATCAAACCACGCTCAGCCTTGTAGCTAGCCCTACGAGGACAGGAGAGGGCTCTCTCCGAGTCAATCTC